>JASSKH010000025.1:4861425-4876088 GCA_031763025.1 Macrocystis pyrifera
TGCTACCACACCCCGCGGTGATAAAAAAAAGAAACCTCGAATATCCATGTCCACTATCACCGGAGTCTGGTAGACGCTACCCGACCACAGGAAACAACCCCGCGTGATAAAAGATACGCAAAACGCGAAGAAATGATTACCTTCCAGGGTGATTTGTTAGGTCGAAGTACGGTTTTACTATTCCTGCATACCAGGGGAGGATCCGGGGCTCGACTCGACATCTATTACGGGGGACCGTAGTAAATAGGACAAAATATTGTTAGTGAAAATAGAGAAATATATAGGTTTTTGTGTGTGCCATAAGTCCTGCTTACTATGGTCCCCCGTAATTGGGCACTTTCCCTTTCTTTAGAGGATAACATGTAGCGCATAAGGACCCGCCAGGTTTTCGTAAAGGGTCGGTACGGACGGTCCCACGAGAAGGAGCATCAACGACGATGGAGAGGAGAGAGAGAGAGTGTGTGCGAGGCACGGGCCTCGCATCCCTATCTGCAGTGACTGCTTGTCACGGGACAATCAACGTCACCGCTGACAACAGCAAACAGTCAAGGAATAAAAGGTGACCATGTTCGTACAATACGATATACGGATATACACCACCTCGGCGAATGGTGGGACCTACGTACGCGCGACGACGTCCACGGGACGGTTGGGTCGAGAACCGGGAACCCACATCGCTCCCCAATGTTGTGAACGCGTATCATGGTGTTGGAGAACCCAATAAAGCTTTTGAACATTCGAGAAGGTTCACAAGTTACGGGCTTTCTACCTGGAACCCACACTACTACTACTACTACTACTACTGCTACTACCACTACTACTACTACTGCAGCTACGGGTATTACAAAGAGGCAGAAAAGAAAAGAGGGACCCCTTCATAAGGGCCCGTATTAACGAGAAACATGTTTTTTGTGACCCTCCGCCAATGCTTTTTCCGTTTGATGATTCGATTTGCATCTGATTGGTCGACATGTGAATCACCAAGCAGGCGTTTCGACTTTCGATTCGAATAAAAAAAAAAAAAAAAAACGAATTCGTAAAGACGTCTTTTGGGACTTCTTTTGCTCTTCGTGTTGTTCAATTTGGACTCGACCAATGTGCAGCTGCACCCTGCACAAAAACTGTGCAGGATGTGGGTCTTGATGGTCAAGGCGGATCGTTCGGCCCGCCCGGCGTTTTTTTTTTAAACGCCACCAAAAACACGCGGCGGAGCCGCGTGACTGTCCCTGCCGACCTCGAGCCCCCCAAAGGCTTGGGAGTCGGGTTAGGGTTAGGCATAGGGTTAGGGTTACTGGGTTGGTCTGGGTCCACGTGCAAGGTTGAAATTGACGTCACACGTTCTGTACAAAGTCTTGTGCAGGATGCAGCTGCACATAGCGCACGCCTTTAATTTGGGGAGCTTTTCCAACTCGACGTGGACTGTTCCTAAAACCGAAGCAAGCCACGCAAACTTGAGCCGAGTCGTCGACTGCTTCACAGGTGAGATCCGCCACTCCCGAGAGACATAGCCATCGGAGTCGGCGCAGCGCGAGGTCCGACGGCCCCTAACACAGAGTAGACCATCCGCGGATCCCTCATAAAATAACAAGGCCGTCGCAGACCCAGTTCTTCATCCCTCTTTGCCTCGCAAACCACACGAGCATAGACCAGGTCACGACTTCGCTCAGAAGTTTGATTGTTGTATCCCCGTCGCTGCTGCCTGTGTGGGGCTTCGGGGCTGCGCCAGCCACCCAAGACACCGCAAGAGCGATAGCCTCTTCGGCGCTGCCGGCAGAAACAATCGGCCGCTGACCGTGGCGCCCCGGGGAGGACGCGGGCCGTCGCTCGCCTCGTTGGTTGCCCTCGGGTATTCGACGACCCTTGTGCGTGTTCGTTTTTTTCAGCGAAATACGCTATTAACAGTCCTTGATAAGGCACATTTTTCACGAAATTCTATTCTATTCAAGTCAAATCAAATTCATGTTTTCCCATTCGATTATCATGAAAAAGGTTTCTCGTTAGGCCAGATCTTATGCATTTTTTTTTGAGGTGATTATATGGCTGTTTACGGAGGCTTCGGGGTATCTGGTCCCGTTTCTGATCAGATTTTATCAAAATCACGTCTTATGGGGCCTGTTTGGTGGAAAAAATGTTCCTCCGAGATTTTATCACTCACGAATTTCCAGGAAGTGATTTTTTTTGACAGCCTTTTCTGATCAACTCTGAAAGTGATAAAATTTGCTTTTGCACAAGACCTCGGAGGCATTGTACAATTTTGTATAGGTTACAGACAGGGCTCATGATGGGTCACGACGCTACATGCTTGGTTTCTCTTGTACACAGCTGGGCTCCAGCACTTGTGCATCGGCCACTACGGAGAGAGAGGGCATCAATACCTTGGCCACCATTGCGTCCCTTGCGGCCGCCCAACTGCAGCTGCTCTATAGGCAAAACAACTTTGGAGACGAATAGGACGAGACTACAGCAGTATCAAAACAATCTATCGTTCTTCTTTTCTGACTACGACGGCCGCAAGCAGCTCATGCTCCGCGAGAGCGAGAGCTCCTTGCTGGTCCAGCGACCCCTTACGCAGCTCCCCAGGAGGTTCCACGTTCCGTTCCTTCCTTGGAGGAGCTGGTGGTGAAGGTTGATCGCCCAACCCGGCGTGAACGACTCGTTCGTGTCGTGGTCCACGTACGTAGAGTTCAAGGAAACTTCAAGATCTCGGTTCTGTTCTTTTTTTTTTATTCTCCATGAAATAAAACCAAAAACACCATAAGACGGCACATGGCGCACCGATCTGGTGTGGCTTTTTGCCGCAGGAAAATCCGACTTCCTGCCTTTTTCAATCACTAAAAAATATATTGCATAAGATCTGGCCTTAAGACGGGCCCTAATAACAGCACCAGCGCACCTAGAGGCTTCCTGTCTGTCTGCGCTATGCTATGTTATGTGTAACATTCGTGGTTTTCACTGTTTGTGAGAGCTGTACGTGGCTGGTTTCCACAAAGCCGGAGTCCAAAGAAGCGGGCGAGCACGGGCTGATCTTCTGCATGGGACTTGTTTCGTCGGAAGCCGTCTGGAGTTGGTGGCAAACAGCCGTGTTGTTGCAGTGGATTTTGGGGGTGTATTTTGAGTGCGGCGGGATTTCGTGTTTTCTTTTTCTTTTTCTTTTTTCTTCGAACGCACACTGCCTGCTGCAAGTACGAGGCCGCCTTGCCCCATTTACCTCTCCACCAGTAGGTCTGGATACTACTGTGTAGCATACCAGGTACCCATGGTATCCGTGATGCAAGTCAAAGTACGTACTACTGCTTGCAGACACCTCACAGCAGTCGCCCCCGCCCAGCCCACCCCCACTTTAGCTCTGCGAGTACTGCCGGTATAAAAATCATAACTCTCACCACTTTCCCTATCTTTGCCCAGGCCTGTTCGCCCGTTCGCTGGTTCGACTTGCTGCTGCTGGTAGACATAACTCTCCACTCAACAGTGCGCAGCTACGAAGCAGTAGACGAGGCAAGAGACCAACACTGCGCTGCACTGCTTGCTTGGGCCTCTCGTCCTGGCTGCTGCAAAGGCCGGGACCTAGTGTTCCCTTCGAAATATGCCGACAAATTCTTTAGCAAACCTCTGATTTTTCGTTTCGAGAGATCGATCAAGTGTGCACCATCGAACACTTCTGGAAGAGGCCCTCGCTGGTTCCACGCAGGTGTCTGTTCGCGGAACAACCTCGGCGTGACGTACATTGAGAGAGCTGAGGCGGGTCGGGGTGCTAACACAACAGCCAGGGCACTCTTTTCAGTGATTTATTTGCACAACAAACCTACGACGTGAACTCGCACCAAGCAGCTACGAGCTCGACTGTCGAGTGATGGTTGAGAACGAAGGAAGACGAGGAGGAGGAGGAGGAGGAGGAGCAGGGGCTGGAGGAGGAGATGGGGCAGGAGGGCAGGGGGGGGGCGGAGCAGGGGGAGAGAGGAAGGGGAGTCCCGAGACGAACGCATATCGCATGCTGCATAGGGTCTTCACGGCCGGCCTCAAAGGATTTTACAACACGGTTGAGGTGCGGGGGGATAGCCCCAGGTTACCAGTTGCCAGAATAATGGAACCTTGAACCTTTTACGTACGAACCGCTGTGGTGTGTCAGACTTGAGGCTGAGACTTGGTATGACGTTTCGTCCACCAGGTGTAGGTAGGGATGTGTGTGGGTAGTGTGCGTTGGCCCTCGGTGACCATCGATCGTGGTGGTCAGGGGTCAGGGGTACACCGGAGCAGTACCGGGCCGTGTTGCATAGATTTCCATTCCGTCAAGATTTGCTCGGTTTACCGCTTACCGTCTGCGTCGCACGCCAGGTACTCCTACGTACGCACCAGGTACCCGTATGTATGGTACAAGGTGCTTCCCGCAGCGGGCGGTTCCGCCCGCTACGCTCGTTCACGAGGAAGAAGAATGGAACGGAACAGACAGTCCAAACAATTAGACCAACTATCATGGGAAAATTTTGAGACGTTATTTCTGGATTTTTCAGCGATCTCCGACGCTCAGAAAAACATGGATATTGTTGGTCTCGGTTCCTGGAGGGGGCAGAAATCAGCAAATCCTCTCAGGACTGAGCCCAGTTCTGAGCGGTGTCGGATACCTCTAGGAACTGAGAAATTTGGATTTTGGGTGCTCTGCCTTCTGCTGCCCACCTGTCCACCACAGCAGTAAATACACCTTCCCCTCACACCAACGGCTAGCTGTACGTACGGCCTACGGTGCTCGTGTGGGAGATGGCCTCTCGATCACCTAGAAGCGATAGCAGCAGCAGCGTCAGCAGCAGTTACTAGCTAGCAGCAGCAGCAGCAGCAGCAGCAGCAGCAGCAGCAGGAGGAGGAGGAGAAGCAGCAGCGATGCCGATTCGACATGGCCGGCGATGATCCTCTAGTACTATGAAACCACGCTCGCGGCAGCCGCTGCAATCGCGGACCTCGATGACGACGAGGAGGACGACTTGCCCGCCATGAAACGTTCGCGACGAGCGAAGCCGCGCCGAGACAACCGAGAAACAACTTGGGTGAAAATGTTGCGGGCCACAGCCACGTAAAAAAAGAACAGCTCTCGGACGCCTCGTCACGAACCAACCAATCAATACTACCTGGTACTGTATCTAAAAACCAGTTTTGACGATCAGAAGCCATAATAGATGGTTCTCATTTTCATCCACATATTTCTGGAGCCTCAGAACTAGAAAAATAATCTCCAGAAATAACGTCTCAAAAATTTCCCATCATGGTTGGTCTTTTTATAAATAATATTTTAAAAATTATAAAATAATAGAGTGTTAGCGCAGAACGAAAAATTACTAGGGTGTTTTTCGTCGGTAAACTTATCCAAAAATGATGTCTCTCCGGCATGCGCTTTATCAATTTTTTAAATATTGGCATGAGTTTAAGATCTTTTCGGAAAACGAGAACGGATGGGTGTCGATGTGCAATAATTTGCAAGTACGTGGTATGCTGTACCAATCTCGTATACGATGGATGAGCGCTGTGCGCTGTGTACATACCCGAATCAAACGTTGCTGCTGTTGTCGTGGTGTTCCTGAGTGTGCGGCTTGATACACAGCGCTGCGGCGAGCCGTCCAAAAAAAGGCACCGCGCCGAACCCGACATCAGCACAGCAAAGCAGCAGACAGAGTGCAATACAGTAAATAAACCTTCTGGCGGGCTGCGTTTCATATCTTCTCCGTGCCCTGCCGCTCTCCCAACACGTAGCAGCAAGGAACAAGAACAAGCGGTCAGACACGACACAGCAAGATGCTACACCTACCTGCTGTATGTACGTGTGTACTCGTACTTTAAACCGTAATAAAGTAGGTTTCGTGGTACCAAGGTTCCAGGTACCGGTATATGATCACGATAGAAGAGCGCGGCTTCGGACACACTACGCACGAAAACACGAGACAGAGAAGGAGGCAGGAGAACCACCAGAGAGAAAGACAAGCGTACTTGATCCTCAGAGGAGCTGCACCCGGCGACCACAGCTAGACGTGCGTCGCCTGTCTCGTCGGAGCTGGCCGAGAAAGAGTTTTCCGCAGCCACATCTCTGCACACAGCTATAGCTAGCTGCTGCTGCTGCTGTTGCTACGGGTCTTGTAAACAGCAAGGTCAACGAGCAAAAAAGGCGCAAAAGCGCAGGGGATCCGCCGTTTCCACATCACCAGCCCTGTCCCCCACCGTGACATATGGCTCAGACCGCACGCCTATCGCACGGGGGCCGTCTCGACACGTGGAGGTTAAACGATATCGCGAGGCAACGACGCAAGGGCGTGTGGGTCACATGCCTCAGGTGGTCAGCCAGCTCGCGCCTACACAGTATTGTTTCGGGGGTGCTTGACCAACCACGGAGGCTCGGGGAGATGTAGACCAACCGTCTAACGTGGTCGTTGTCGTTTTCGGCTCTATGTATATTTTTGTGGCTCTATGTATATTTGCCTTTCACCTTTCAAATATACATAACGCGGCCATATTTGAGTAAATTTGAGTAAATTTGGAAATAGTTATTTGCTATCCGTCGGTAACGGGGGAATACAAGTGGTCGTTATAGTCAAATTTTCACAAAGCGCTAACACTCTAATAATACTTGTAAAATTCGGTAAAAATGGAATATATACGAGGGCGTATTACGCAGCTTGCAAAGTTGAGTATCAACTATTTAATCAGTCGAACTCACAGCTGACGTATTTTAAAATTTATAAAAAAAAATAAGTGCAACCAAAAACACGTACTTGTATGTCAAGACCTGCTGCAACATTTACAGGGAATATTCAAAATTTCCAGTGTGTTGGTTTGGTGTGTATGTCACGTGTGAACTGCTGTAAACCAACTTCCGACTGTCTTGTGTACCCCGGCCCTCACGTGTCGATCTGCTGTTTTCAGTGCGCGAAATGGTACTGGCCGAAATCAATTGGAAATCGAACCAGCTGTAAGTATTATCGTCTCGTCGACCCTGGTGGCATCCAGGGGAGTCTCTGGCCAGTAGTCAATCGCGAGGGAAATAACGGAAAACGCGCGCGGTTCACGCAGCTTGCAAAGTTGAGTATCGATCGATCTGCCGATCGGTTGAACTCACAGCTGACGTGCTTTCTAGTTTTTTTTTATGAAATAGGTGCAAACAGGCGACTTGCGAATGCCAAGAGCTCCATGCTCCATCCAGGAAAACAACCCGAACGCCGCATGCCGTACATACGCACATACCCTGGGTAGGGTACTTATTTTCTTGTCTTGATATGTATGTACTATTAATAGGTACGAAACAGAAAGCACAGCACGGCACAGCGTCGCCAGAACAATGAAAACGAAAAAGAAAATTTCGAAAAGAAAAAAAAAATCCCCGTCCCCTCTCATGTAATTATGTTCCGCCTGATTGGAACACCTTGCAACGGTCAAAAAAGAAAAAACGAACAGCAGAGCTTCTCTCAGCCTCGTACGCCGCCCCCCCCCTCTTCGCGACGACCTCGCCACCGATTTGGTCCGGGTACAACTTTCCTCCCTCTCTGCCACAGTGAGCCCCGTCGCCCGCCTCGCGTGAATCCCGGTGCTCACCGCGGCCCTCGTTCGCGCAGCTCAACAATGTTGGTGCCCAGACTGCGTAGCTCTCTCTGTGAACTTGAGCTTGGCCGCAAAAATGAGCACCGCTTGAATGTTGTTTTACAGTCCAAAACGACCCTTGTAGACTCGTACATAATATATCCAACCCCACACCAGGAGGCCAGACAGAGCCCATAGATGCTCCCCACGTGTCTCGATGTACACGCGACGCCTAGCCACGAAAACGGCGACCGCGCTCCGTCCAACCCCCCCTCTACCCGCCACCACCCGCTGACACCCGCGACGGCACCGGGCTCGTCCGCGGTGCCGTGCTCGAGGTACACGCACGCACACGAAACAAAGTAAGAGAAAAGGAAAAAGGGCTCTCGCCGGCAAGTAATAGAAGGAGGCGGTGTCCAAGTGGGAGCTCTGAGATGCCAGGGGTGTACCAACCGAGCACGCTGAGAGAGTGAGGTATATATGTACGTAAGTCTATGGGACTCGTGGGAGTGCTGCTGTATACTATACCACTCTGGCCGGGAATATAAGCTACGTATGGATTCTTATCTGGAGACTAAACGGAGCTTATCTTACAGATCAGAGTTGGTATACGAGTACACCGGAGAAGGCGGCTCGATATATCCATGTACGCTAAGGCCGGATATTATGCAATTTTCTCAAAATGATTATAACTGCTGGATTACTCGGTACTTCCGTATATCTTGTGTGTGTGTGTTCTTCACGTTATAGGCTGTTTCCTATGCGTTTCCGATTACTGAGCGTCACATTTTGTTTGACCCGATCGCATTTTCAGCTGCGAACTTCGAAAAAATCGAAACAGTCTTTGCTGTGCGAAAAAAAAGCGGGTATATTGCGTGCGCGCAGAGGTTCGAGCAAGCGGCGAGACCAACTGCTGTTGTTTTGGTCGGGCGCCGCCGCGAAGAGGCGCGCCGAGTGCGCTGCGCTGCACTGCACTGCCCTGCGCGCGTAGGACCCAAGCGTCCGAGCCCACGCTGACTACCTCTGGTCTGGCCGCGGAGAGGCATGCCGAGTGCGCTACGTAGAGTTTAACCTGTCTTGAAACTTTGTAGTTCACAATGTCACTGACTGCTGTTGCTGTAGTCTACGAGTACGTATCCGCCGAGAGGTGCGTGCCGAGTGCGCTTTTCTTGGTCTCTGGGCCCGAGCCCGCGCCAGCCGACTCTAGTCTGACCACGGGCAGACGCGCCGCCCGCCGATTGCGCGTCGGGTGCGAAGCAACGTCACTATCCAGCTGTGTCACCATCCAACTCTTCGACCGTTCTGCTGCTGCTTGCCGTCGTGGATAACGTCTTGAGTTTAGAGACCGTGCCATTTTTCGATTGGAAGATCTGATGGCACAGGTCGTCGGGTTTTTGAGCCAAAATCGGACGACTTGGGCCATCGGATTCTCAAATCGAAAAAGTTCCGGTCGAATTTTGCATACTCGGACTGCATTAGCAGCTGCTTTCATTTTTGGGATCGAAAAATATGAATCTGAAGCTCGAAATCGAACCGCATAGGGAACAGCCTTGAACCGTTCTGTCTACCCGTCGACATCAAGCACAACCAGTGTCCGTGCCGATTCTTCAATCCTAGAGAGATACAAGCGGTGAGGTCACAAAGCTACGACACAGAGATACCACATTGTTGTGCAGCAAGCAGAGTAGACATTGCAATGCCATGTCATCGACAGGCACGATATACACATTCTATGAAAGAGAGAAAACGAAAGAAACAACAAAAAAAAGATCGAAATATCGTACAGGCTACTCGTATCAGGTGCAGCAGCAGCAGCAGCAGCAGCAGTACCGGATATGTACATATGATACCTGGTGACCGATATATCAACCAGCACTATGGTGGAGAGAGTCACTACCTGCGTACAATACGAATACTGTACAGGTCCCCCTCTAGAACGCGGATGGCGGCAGGGGAAAATGAAAAAAAACGCCGAGCAATGCGTCTATTGAAGGTTCTCGTCGAGACACACAGTCAAGGCCACCCGCTTTCGTGCGTGTATACCATTATATACCAGTACCTGCCATGGTCTGGAGAAAACCTTCTCTGAAATTCGTCTACTGGTTGCTGTAGGTTGATTCGTCCACTCTCCCTTGTTGTCGCCATGTCGAACACCGACATTATATAGAGGGGGTGGACCCCCACTGCTAGCCCTATGTATTTGCATCGTACACAACAGTGGCGACCCTCCACCATAGGGCCGGTCATTGAATCGGACACCGGCATTATAAGAGGGGGACCCCTACTGCTGTCTTCGAATCGTGCACGGCAGTGGCCCTCCACCAGAGCGCCGCATTAACCGGTAAACTTCCCTTGAGAGCCCCTGGGTAGGGTATTGGACGAGGAAAAGGCAAAAGTGAAAAAAGGAAAAAAAAGTGAAAGCGGCAACTTTTTTTTTTTGAATCGGACAAGGAAAAGGCCAAAAAGGAAATCGGCGATTTTTTTTCATCTTGTCCCCTCGGTTGGCGTCGACACGCACTATACATACCGAAAAGTAGGAATACCCGTGGCGAATACTCAACGGTCACTACGTTTCCGTCCAGAGTCCAGAGTGGTGAATAGCAAGAAGCAGCCTACTTTGAAGTATTTTACCCCCCCCCCCCCCCCCCCCCCGCCCCCCTTCCCCCCGTCATCTCCACCCCTCCCCCCGTCACCCTACCCTTCTCCCCTCACCCCCCCCCCCCCCCCCCCCCCCCCGCTCCCGCGATCTTCGTATATAGAAACCCTTATTTTCATTTTCTGCTCTGAATCCTACTGGCTATTGTTCGGGGTGCGAACTGACACAGGCGACGAGTACTGGAAGCCCCTTCCCCCTCCTCCCCCCCCACGGCTACCCCCCCACCCCCACCCGAACCCCCTACCCCATTCCCCGCCCCCCTTACCCCCTCCCCCCACAACACACCCCCCCCTCCCCCCCCCCCCCCCGCCCCCCCATCAACTCGTTGGAGCTGTCATCCATGTGCATGTCCGCCTCACAAGTGGTATTGTTAGTAGAATACAGGCTCACCCTTCATGCCGCTCGCCGAACACCTCACGTTTCGATCCGCGCTTGGTGCACGCAATGTCTGCCTGGTCGGTGAAAACCCGACGTGCTCTGTCCCAGCATTGTAGGGATGCGAGGGTCTATGGTCATACGACAACGGCCATGCATGACAACGAGTACCCCCCCCCCCTCCCCCCCCCCGCCTCACAAGCGGTTCTTAGTAGGATGCAGCTCACCCTTCATGCGACTCGCCAGACACCTCACGGTGCTTCGCGCTTGGTGCAAGCAATGCCTGCCTGGTCGGTGAAAACCCGACGTGCTCCGTCCCGGCATTGTAGGGATGCGAGGGTCTATGGTCATACGACTACGGCCATGCATGATATCGAGTACATCTCTCTTATCGAGTACACCCCCCCGCGCCGCACCCCCACCCAAACCCCCGCCCCTCCCCCCCCTGCCCCAATCTCGCCTTCCTCGCGTACCCCCAGGTGCACAATGCGGAGGCTGTGCCGCCGCCCGGGGAGTGCGCGATCATGTGCGCAAACCACGGTAACAGCTTGACGGACGCCATTGCGGTGGTCAGCCAATCGCCCCGCATGGTGCGACTCACCGCCAAGGACACGCTGTGGAAGGATCCCATATTCGGGTGCGGTCGGGGTCGGGGTGGGGGTGGGGGTAGGGGTAGGGGTAAGGGTGGGGGTGGGGTAGGGGTAGGGTAGGGGTGGGGTGTGGGGGTGGGGGTGGGGGGTGGGGGTTGGGGGGGGGGGGGGGGGGGGGGGGGGGGGGGGGGGGGGGTGAGGGGTTTGCTTCCTTTCCTTCCTTTCTTCTGCACGGCGCCTATTTACAACCGTTTTTTTTTGTCATTTTTTTTTTTGTGTTCAAAATTGTTTTTTAGCATTACTCTTAAATTCCAGGTCAACTGGTGGGAGTTTTTTTTCACCCTCGAGCGATTAATTTTTGGACAAGCCGTGGTCACAGGTGTCGTCTCTTTCTCCCCCCCCCTCCGGTACGTGCCTTCGTTTTTTATCGCGCATAGGGTTCAATGTTCCCGCTGCTTGTCGATTGTCGTCTATGGACTGCAGCAATGGAGTGCAGTCCACACGCTTATTATGCTGTTATGAGCAACTTGGTATTGTAGGGGTGACAGGGGGTACCCAATAGACTACACCTCCGTTTTGATTGGTCAACACCTTTACCGCGATCCCACCCGGACCTGATCCCATCTGGCACCGTTCTCCCCGTTGATGCAGAAATAACCCCTCCGAGCACCCCCACTCCTACTCCTACACACCATGCATACACCCCATTATTCTCCATCCATGTTTTTGTTTTTCCCCTTCATTTTTTCGTTTTTTTTTTTTCGTTTTTCATCATTTTTTCGTCCCTCTTTTTTTTTTTTAAATCCTTTGTTTGTTTTGTTCTCAATATTTGAGGCATGCGATGTCGCCTTTTGATTCATTCAGTTTCTCTTGATACTTTTGTTTCAGTTTTTGTTTCATTCTTTGTTGGTTTAATCTTCCTTTTGTTTCGTTTTATTTCATTTTTGTTTTGCGTTTTGTTTCGTTTTTGCTTCATTTCTGTTCATTTTTGCTTCATTTCTGTTCATTTTTGTTCATTTTTGTTCATTTTTGTTCATTTTTGTTCGTTTCTGTTCATTTTTGTTCATTTTTGATCATTTTTATTGTTCTCCTCCACATTTTTTTTTTTTTTCTATCCAGTTGGTGGGTGCGGAACGTGGGCACGGTCCCCATCCAGCGGCGGTCGGAACACGGGGGGAAAACGGATAACGCCACGGCGATGGCAAACCTTTACAAGGCTCTGCAGGGGGAGAGACATGGTCTGCATGTTTCCCGAGGGGGTCAGCCGATACCAGAGCGGACTGGCGCCGTTAAAGCCGGGAGTCGGCCGCATCGTCCTCGAGGTGAATAGTTCGTTTTTGGTGGTGGTGGTGGTGGTGGTGATGGTCATGGTGATGGTCGTGCTGGTGTTGGTGTTGGTGGTGATAGTGGTGATAGTGGTGTTGCTGTTGTCGTGATTGTTTTTTGTTGTTGTTGTTGTTGTCGTTGTTGTTGTTGGTGGTGGTGGGTGGTGGTATCTCCCCCCCCCCCCCCCTCCCCGTACACCGGAAATTAAACTAACTCATTGAGGCTGTCATCCATATGCAAGTCCGCCTCACAAGCGGCTCTTAGTAGGATGCAGCTCACCCTACATGCGACTCGCCGGACACCTCACGGCGCTTCGCACTTGGTGCAAAAAGCAATGTCTGCCTGGTCGCTGGAAACCTGACGTGCTCCATCCCGGCATTGTAGGGATGCGAGGGTCTATGGTCATACGACTACGGCCATGAATGAGATCAAGTACATCTCTCCTATCGAGTACACCCCGCCCCCCTCCCCTCCACCCCAGACGACAGCCAGGCATGGTATTGAGTACACCTCCTTCCACCCGTCTAAACCCCTCTCCCGCCCCCCCCCCCCCCCCCTCCCCCTCATCTTCCTCCTCTTCCTCCTCCTCCTCCTCCTCCCTTCTCCCCCCCCCTCCTTTCCCTCCTCCGTTGTCAGGTGCTTAAGCGCGAGCACGAAGCGGGGAACGACGATTTCCGTGCCAGGGTGGTGACTTGCGCTCTATCCTATCTACACAGAGAAAAGTTTCGATCGGACTTGGGGGTGGCTTTCGCTTGTCCTGTCAGCTTCACCGCCTCGGATTATCCCCGGCTGGTGGGCGGGGAGGGAGGGGCTTTGGCTGCTGCGGAGAAAATAATGGAGGTGAGTTTCGATTGCCAGGGGAAACATTTTTTCTCGGAGGGGGGGGGGGGGGGGGGGGGGGGGGGGGGGGGGGGGGCCATGGCCGTAGTCTTGTGACCATAGACCCTCGCATCCCTACAATGCCGGGACGGAGCATGTCGGGTTTTCACCGACCAGGCAGACATTGCTTGCACCAAGCGCGAAGCGCCGTGAGGTGCCCGGCGAGTCGCATGAAGGGTGAGCTGCATCCTACTAAGAACCGCTTGTGAGGCGGACTTGCATATATATGGATGGCAGCTTCAATGAGTTAGATTAATTTCCGGTGAGGCCACTTCCAGAGACAGCAATGGAGTACTATGTAACTGCCTCTTGGGTGCCTTACCTTGAACACTACCTGGTACGTGATACGATCAATTCCCTTGTGCAGAGTAAAGGTTCTTTACTTCGCACAAATGATCTAACTAGACGACCAGCTGTGGGCGACCGCCCAAAACAAAAAACAAAAAACAAAAACGGTACCCTGGATGTCTAGCTCACGTAGTGAGCGGCATGTTTTACAGTGTCGTTGCCAACCGACGCCAACCCAACCCATACCAGGTATATAATATATACAATAGGGGGCCGGGGAGGGGAGAAGGGAGGGAGCTTTGACTGATGTGGAGGAGATAATGGAGGTTGGTTTTGATGGGGGGCCACGGCGGGGGAATCGGGGTTGAGAGGGCGGGCGGATGGCGCCGTGAGTTTTTTTTGGGTTCCTTCGGTTGGCGGTTAGATGCCCATGGGTGTCCATGCATTTTGTGTGTGTGTCATCAGTTTTTTGTTTGTTTGTCCGTTAGGTTAATGTGTGCCTGGGTCTTACGCCGGTGGCCGTTCCTTGTCTGCGCCTGCCTGTCTGTGTGGATTTTTTGTCCTATGTTTTTTCGGCCGACGTCTCTCGTGCCGGATGGCATTCCCCCACCACGCCGGCCTGTCTCCTCTCTGGTCCATCTCTCCCTCTCTCCCCGCACCCCTCCTAACCCTCTTCCGACCCCCCTCCTCGTCCCCTCCCCCCCCCATGCCCCTCCCTGTTTGTGAGCAGAAAGTGGCGGATCAGCTTCGACAAGACACTGTCACCTCCCCCCGACTGGGACTCTCTTGTTGCTGGTCATGCAGCCCGCTGCCTTCACGCCCCGCTAGGCACCTTCGTCTCCTTGCACCAAACGGTGGCCTTGACGCAAAGGTGATGCTGGTAGCTATGGTGGTGGTGGTGGTGGTGCTGGTGGTGCTGGTCGTGGCGAGGGGGGGGGGTGGCGTACTCCTTTGTCGCTCGCCTTATTTAGTACTAATATTAATAGATGTTTTGAGCA
>JASSKH010000025.1:4876188-4976188 GCA_031763025.1 Macrocystis pyrifera
CCCCCCCCCCCCCCCCCCCCCCCCCCCCCCCCCCCCCCCCCCCCCCCCCCCCCCCCCACCGCTCGCACCCCCCCTCGCCCCTAATACCCCGCCCCACCTTCAAATTCCCAATGCGAACCCTCCTCATTCTCTCAACTGCCCTACCTACCCCCCCTCCCCCCGTTCTCACCGCCATCAACACCATACTCTTCAGGACGCGACCGTAGTGCAGCTTGTACGCCCACAAAAGGAAGCTACACGATGCGCCAAAGGCCGACACGAAGATGCCCGCCGCAACACTTGAGTTATCCGTCGGGTTTACTATATCAGGAAGGCGGCGAGAAGGGGGGGGGGGGGGGGACAGGGGTTTGACGCGAATAATGTAAGATGTCCGCTGGTCGTCGGGTGTACTATTAATATGAAGGCGGAGAGAAGGAGCGGGGGGGGGGGGGGGGGGGGGGGGGGGGGGCATATGACGCGAATATTGTAAGAATCTCGCAGCCACACCTGAGGTAGCCGCCGGGTTTACCATAACAGGAAGGCGAGCAGGGAGAGGGGGGATACATGACAAAGAAAAACGCAAGATGTTGGTAGCAACGCTCGAGTTTATCGACGGGTTTAACATGAATAAGGCAGGGGAGCGTAATCATTTGTTGCTTGCCATAACGTCATCTGACCATTGACCACGCATCCAGTTCGAGACGGAGCACCCTTCCTACTCGTAACAGAGCCACCCATGGGGGGGGGGGGGGGGGGGCATGAGGCACCGAACGCCGAAACAAAGATACCCGCGGCAACATCGAAGTCGTCCAAGGGTTTACTTTAGAGTGGAGGCGTAGGCGGGGGGGGGCGAGGGGCGTGAGACATTCGGCGACAAGCAAAAAACGAAGATGCTGTCGGCAAAGTATAGAGGTCTCTTAAGGGTCTTGCCTCTTTAGGGAGGCGGGAAAGGAGGACCGGGAGGTGGGGGACGGGTATAGTTGGCGACAAAGCACAGGGAAAGGCGGGTCACGGAAAAGAGTGCTCACGCTCCTACAGGGGTGGAATTGAACGGGATATTATAAAATGTTCGGGACGCGCTTGTGGGGGAACGGGGTTTAACACTTTTTTTTCATTTTTCTTTTTTCTCTAAGAGCCCATCTTAACGGGAAACACTAAATTTCGTTCAATCAGATGCAAATTAAATTAGAAAAAAAAAATGAGTCAAATTGAAAGAACCGAAAGTCCTCGATAAGATGGGCCCTTATAGTAAAAAAAAAAAAAAATCAAGTCAAATTGAAAGAACCGAAAGTCCTCGATAAGATGGGCCCTAGGGGCTCGTTTTCTCGACAAGGGCAAGCGCGCCAAAATAAAGTCGTACCACGGGTACGTCACATTTTTCGGAAGGCTCTCGACCAGAATTTTTTTTCCGAAAACACCTTTTATTGTTCGGTATTTTTGGCAATCTTTCCCGTTCTGGTGAAAAAAAAAACGACAAAAAAAAGCAAAAAAAAAAGCAAAAAAAAAAAACGAGCGGTGAAAAAAAAACGATCGCACTCCGCTCAACTCAGCGCTCTCGACGGTAAGTACTCTAATAAATGGCTAAATGGGAAGACAGAGCAAGCAAAGAAAAAAAAAGAAATCCCTACCCACACCCTAACCTATATAAACGAAAACACGATCGCTCACGTAAATCTACGATGCTGGTATGCAGCAGCATTGCTCCCAGTAGCGTGGTCATTATCGCGATAGCCCCCGCGAAGTACACCTGGTTTTACCAGGCAGAAAAAGAGCGAACGGTCCCGGGGAAAGGAGGCTGAGTTTGGGTTTGTAGCGTATGTACAGGTCTTGCGCAACCACACAAGACGGAAGGCTATAGGGTCTACTGTGTGTGGGTGATCTAAATCGTGATTTTGTCTAGCGTGTGCTGACCCACCTGCTCACCTCTTGGGGAGCTGTTCACTCTACAGATCCTGCACAAGATACCTTTCACCGCGACGGTAGGCAAGGATCTACTGTGGATGATTTAACGGCACGTTAGGATCTACAGCACCGTTGAAGATATAGATCGTGATTTTTATGATCTAACGGCAGGCAAGGACCTAGAGTAGATAATCTAACGGGCACGTCAGGATCTACAGTACCGTACAAGATACGGATCGCGTTACCTGTCCGGCGTGTTCCGACCTTGAACGGCAGGCAAGGATCTATACAGTCTAACGGCAGGCAAGGACTTACCGTAGAAAAAAAATCCTAACGGGCGGGTCAGGATCTAGATGCTCCAGATCCAGATCGTGATCTGTCCGACGTGTGCTGACCTTCTCACCTCTCGGGAGCTTGCTCCCACCGTCAACGACGCATCCTAACGGCAGACAAGGATCTGCGGCATAGAACCTAACCCAACGGCAATTCAAAGATCCGCAGATCTAACTAACGGCAGTTCAAGATCGCGATCTAGCCGGCGTGCGCCGCCTTCTCACCTCTTGGAGCTGCTCCGACTGGCGGCCCATGGCCCCGTCCATCGATGGCGAAATGCCGTTCCTCCACCGGTACAGAACCAAGACGCTCCCCGCTATCTCTGCCACCGCCATGATGGCGATGCCCAAAAGCGAGCTGCTGTCCTCGTCCTCGCCTGATATATCGAGACGACGGGGACACACCCAAAGAAAACACAGATTTGTGTAAGCGCGCGTGTACGGTACCGGTAAGGGGTAAAATAAACGGCGTATTTCCGGGCCTCACGCGGAGAAACCCGGGAAATCGTCCTTTATCCAACCCCCCGCCGACAAAAAAAGTTGAGCGCTTGCCACGCGCGACACAGGCAGTAGTAAGCAGTGCACGAATCTCGGCCAAACCGTCGTGTCCGGAAGGCGGTTGGGTTCTCTGTAGACCTCCTTGGCGTTATGCCGAGAAAATTGCGCGCATACAGAGACATGCAAAAAAAAAAAAAAACAAAAACAAAAACGGATTATTTTCGACGAACGTATCTATGCCTAAACATTGGTACAAAAAAACAAAAAAAAAAAACAGTTGTTGAGATTCGAGGATTTCGTCGAAATTCATATTTGAAAGCTATGTGTGAAGCTTCGATCGTACATTCTACCATCTGGGTTCTTTACATGAACTCATTCAGGATATATATATATATCCCTTACCGTTATCGAAGGGAAAAAAAATCTGAACATGCGACCAATGGAATCGTGGGATGCGAATCAACGAAAGCATACAACAACAAAAAAAAACATACAAGCAAAACGACCAACAAAAGAGCGGTTCATAGTAGGACGCAGCTCAGCCTTCATGCGACTCGCCCGACACCTCACGTTTTGCTTCGCGCTTGGTGCAAGCGATGTCTGATTGGTCGGTGAAAACCCGACGTGCTCCGCCCCGGTATTGTAAGGATGCGAGGGTCTATGGTCATACGACTACGGCCATGCATGATATTGAGTACCCCCCTTACCCCCCCCTTCTCCGGTGCTCTGTCTCGAAAGGGATGCGTGGTCAATGGTCAAACGACCAAGCAATACACGAGTACCCCCCCCCCCCCCCCCCCCCCCCCCCCCCCCTCACTCACTGACCGCGTTCGCAGCGAATGTTTTTACAAAAAGAAATCCAGTCAGTTGTATCTGTGTTAGAAGATCAATTTGGTTAGCCCCGTCGCCAACGGACAAGCAGCCCTCGAACCCCAAAAACCAAAAAGAGCATCCGAACCAAGAAAACACAATAAAACACCATCCAAAAATCATCACCCCCGCCCCCCCCCTCTCGATCACCGCCTCCGCAGCGAAACCCTTCAAACACCGCCAAGGGAGAATATAAACTCGGTAATAGCCGCCCGTCACCGGGGGCACGTAGGTCCCAAACCAACAAGAAAAAAAAAAAAAAAAACACCAACCCATCAAAATAACAACAACCGAAAAAAACCCAAACAAATCACCCCCCCCCCCTCCCCCTTCTTCCCATCCCCCGATGACCGCCGCCCCCTCAGCGAAACCCTTAAAAAAAAAACGCCGTCCACGCACCGGCAATGACGGACAGGATGAACTCTGTCAGTCCCGTCGCCACGGATATGTAGCCCCCCAACATCGCGTGTTGTACCGCCGTCCGCACCCCGATTCGAGCCGCCAGCTTCCCGAGCCCGTGAACTATCACCTGTATTTGGTCTCGGCATATCTTAAGGACCGGGCCGGGCCGGGGACGGGGGCGGGGACGGGGACGGGGAATGGGGGAGTGCTGATTCGTTGCTTGCTGTACTCGATTGGCCATTGACCACGCATCAGTTTCGAGACAAGAGCACGGGAGGGAGGGGGGGGGGGGGGGGGGGGTGTACTCACTATCCTGCATGGCCGAGGTCGTATGACCATAGACCCTCGCATCCCTGCGATGCCGGGATGGAGCACGTCGGGTTTTCACGGAGCACGGGGGGGGTAGGTCCTCGTGTCGGGGAGTGGAGGGGGGGGGGGGGGGGTGTACTCGATAGGAGAGATGTACTCGATCTCATGCATGGCCGTAGTCGTATGACCATAGACCCTCGCATCCCTACAATGCCGGGACGGAGCATGTCGGGTTTTCACCGACCAGGCAGACATTGCTTGCACCAAGCGCGAAGCGCCGTGAGGTGTCCGGCGAGTCGCATGAAGGGTGAGCTGCATCCTACTAAGAACCGCTTGTGAGGCGGGCTTGCATATGGATGACAGCTTCAATGAGTTAGTTTAATTTCCGGTGTGGCCACTTCCAGAGACAGCAATGGGAGTACTATGTAACTGCCTTATGGGTGCCTTACCTTGAACACTACCTGGTACGTGATACGATCAATTCCCTTGTGCAGAGTAAAGGTTCTTTACTTCGCACAAATGATCTAACTAGACGACCAGCTGTGGGCGACCGCCAAAAAAAAAAAAAAAAAAAAAAACGGTACCCTGGATGTCTTACCGTGTCGTTGCCAACCGACGCCAACCCAACCCGGAGGGGGGGGGGGGGGGATGTACTCATTATCATGCATGGCCGTAGTCGTATGGCCGTATAGACCCTCGCATCCCCACAATGCCGGGACGGAGCACGTCGGGTTTTCACCGACCAATTAGACATCGCTTGCACCAAGCGCGAGGCGCCGCGAGGTGTTGGGCGAGACGCACGAAGGGTGGGTTGCATCCAACTAAAAAACCTCTTTCGAGGCGGATTTTCTTGCATATGGATGACAAGAGTCAATGAATTGATTTATTTTCTGGTGTGACCACTACCAGAGACAGCAATGGGTTTCCTACGCAACTGCGTCCTGGGTGCTTCACCAAATACACACTACGTGATACGATCATCATCCCCCTTTTAGTGGAGGCAAGGTACTCCCCACACAAAACATCGTCTAACTCGTAAAAAAAAAAAAAAACAACAAGGAAAACCGGTATGCCGGTTGTCTCGCTCACGAAGCGACAGGCGTGTTTCACAGCTTCGTCTCTAAACCAACGCCAACCCAACCTGTTATGTATATTCATAAGGGGAGGGCATCTCTAGGAGGAGGGGGGGGTCGTGCTCATTTGTTGCTTGCCTTTTAGTCATTTGTCCATTACCCACGCATCCCTCTCGAGACGGAGCACTGGTCCTGCTCCGAACAGAGACACCTCCAACCTTTGGGTGCTCACTACCTTTTTTTCCATATAGTACGTACCAGGGAGAAAGTGTTGCTTATCCCATCGGGGGTAAGGGAGAGGGAGGAGGCGGCGGGGGGGGGGGGGGGGGGGGGGGGGGGGGGGGGGGGGGGGGGGGGGGGGGGGGGGGGGGGGGGGGGGGGGGGGGGGGGGGGGGGGGGTCACGCGAAGCAAGCTCGGGCTGCTGGGTTACGGGATGATGTGCCCAGAGCGCAGCGGCCCGACACGTGCGCGACGTGATGATGATGATGATGATGATGATGATGGCCACGACACTGCAGTTTAGAACAGTACTATTCTCTCGTTTTTAAGGGCGGCGTAAGAACAGTCAACACTCAACCCTTTTTATAGAACCGCACTCCCGTTTCGGGGACAAAACCGCTGAAAGTCCAACTACTTTGTCCCCAAAACGGGATTGCAGTCCTAACCCTAAGTTAACACCTTACTACGGGGGTCCATAGTTCGTAGGACCTATTGTGTACACAAAAACCTACCAGGTATATATTTACCTATTTATACCAACAATATTTGGTCCTATTTACTATGGTCCCCCGCAAATACCAAGGCTGTCTTTAGCAGGGTACGTCGTATACTACGCTCTGAAGGTACCCGGGTACGTACCCGGGTATCATACCCGGGTATCATACCCGGGTATCATAGCCGGTACACCCCGGCACCCACACGGACATCATAAAAGGAGGTGGGCAAAAGACAGGAGGCGGTCGAAGCACCTTTCGAAGTGTTGTACCCACGTAATTTTCCCTTTTTTTTGAACGCACAACACTCTTGTCAAGGGCCCAATCAGTTGCCAAGCTACTAACTAACGAGACTGGAACAAATGCCAGCCGGTTTTTGACAAAAAATATGTTAAAAACACCCGTGGCGATAAACTCCTGCCCGTTCGCAGAAAACTTGAAACCCAGGCCCTGTACGTACGAGTACGAAGTGCCAGGTTGTACCAGCCATGTACCAACTGCACTGCACTGGAAAGCTCCACCGTATAGGGCGTTGCCTTCGTGCAGGGATTGCGATCGTCTTAATTTTTTTCCCCCAGAAATCGGGAAGGATTTCCCATGCCGAAAAACAGGGCGTTTTCGTTTTTCGTTTTTCGTTTTTTTTTTTTTTTTCGGTCGAGAGCCTCCCGAAAATACGATGTTCGCCTTTTTTTATACGTATCACCCTCACCGTTCTTAACCCCTCTGTTAGTACTGCAGTCCCGTTTGGGGGGACAAATTACTTGGAATTTGAGTGGTCTGTCTCCAAAACGGGACAATCAGTTTTTGCCCCCTAATGGCTTGAAGAAAAAACGAGCGCCGAGAAAACGGACGCACCCTTGCGCACAAACTCAAGACGCTCTGCACGGTACCTGCGACAAAGGTGACAGACAGTCGCATTTACCGTAAACAGCGACGAGAGAGACAGCCGCTGAATCTTTGAATGGACGACAAAACAATAACATTTTCCGAAAATTCGAGAAAATGTTCTCATTAGCACAAGCCTTTGATCGATTACCGGGGACTTTTGAACCGAGGTGTGAAGCCAGGGGCCCGCTAACTGCTGTTGCAACAGCAGCATTTCCGTACGTACTGCAACTGCAGCACCACGTCCAGCATATATGCTGGATTTCCGCCAGAAAGCCACGCCCTCTTTCGTGACTGGAGAGAGCCGCTTATCGTTGCATGAACAGTCGTTGTTGTTGCTGCTGTTGTCGATGTTGTTGTCGGTGTTGTGTGAGCCATCACCAACTGCAGGGTAACAGGCTACCAGGTAACAAACCAAAGATGTACGTTACGGCGTTACGCGAAATTACACGTGACGAAGGTCCGCCATACGTAACAGTATTTCCTGCCGGAACAAAATTGTGTTCCCCATCCCCGGTAGTCTAGAGCCTCCGCATAGAGAGGAAACCCATTATATATCATGAAGAGACGCGGGCAAATTTAATACGTCACGGAACAGCTTTTTTCGGACATCAACTGTGCGCCGCGCAATGTATGTAAAACCCCTGTTCTGGCAGGCTCTTGGAGACCAGAGCCAAGTTTCACGAGGATCCTAGGCAGACATCGATCGACAAAACCGACGATTCCGTCATGAAATCTGAACAGAACGCGCTGGTTAGGGTCTCCGACCCACCTTAGTGTCACAGTGCTCACACCTCACACCTCGGTTGGTGATATGTGGCGTGGGCCGACCAGGCGTCTTACCAAAAACATATTTTGGCGCTGGTCTGTAGAAGACAGACGACAAAAAATTCTCGAGCTCTCTCCGACGGCAAGAAGTAGACCATTTTTCAGGTTAGACACCGATCGACAAACCCAACGACTGCGTCACGAACTCTGAACGGAGCGCGCTGGTTAGGGGCTCCGACCCACGCTAGTGTTACAGTGCTCACACGTCGGTGGGTGTGGCGTGGGTGGGCCAGGCGTCTACTAAAGACACACTTGGCAGCTGGTGCTTAGAAAACAGACGACAAAAACTCTCGATTCCTCTCCGCTGGCACAAAACAGAACTTACTGAATGTTTGGAACAAAGAGCGTAGGACGCCGTGGCTAACCTCTCGCCCCTAGACAGCGGGTTTCCATGATACCTTCGAGGCCATCATTTACACTCATTGGTCATGCCCGGTACCAAGCTCGTTGACCGTGGGTGGATGATATGTGGAGATCGAAGATCAATCGTCGCGTGACTGCGGGTGTGTGCGACCTACGAGCCGTGTCCGTCTTTTTTCTTGTTGATGTGCGGCGTGATTTCGCGTAGTTCGCGTTAATACAGCGATTTGATTGGATGATGGCTCGCGTCGTTTCGCGTTATTTCAGTGATTTGATAGGAAGATAGCTTGCGTCAACTGCCCCGTGTTATTTTAGACTTGCCATGGAGACGCGTGGAAGCAGTTCAACCGGAGGAGATGCGATGAGTAATTAATGCGAAGTACGTCGATAGTCGATCACGAATGTTTGCCTGTAAATTCCGAGTGCTCCAACGGTTTTTGTGCAATGGTACAACGAGCGACCATACCGGTATACCTGGTACTATATATACTACATTCAGTATTTACTGCTTGTAGTACCTCGTTATTCAGTATTTACTGCTTGTAGTACCTCGTATATATACCCGACAGTTGGCCTTCGTGCTCATGGAGAGCATGAATAAGGAGGTACACGCGTGAACTCAATTTTTTTTTTTGCGATTTTGGTAGTTTGTTTTCAGTGAGTTCGTCATGGATACATTGGAAAACCCAGGTTAAACATTTTCCATCCCCGGTTCATGCCGCAACAGCCGCCGTATATACGTAACAAGAAAAGCTGATTTCCCCTAATTTCCCTCAACAATATCCGCAAATCTGCCGCAACGTACGTATGATATACCACTCCGACCGGGAATATAAGCACCATTCGACTCTGACATGAACATCAAACGGGAGGTTGTAGTACCCGGCAGAGTAGCACCTTATATATATGACATCCCAGCTATTCATATTAATACCAAGGATAGGCGATGTTGTTGCTGTTGTTGGCGGTGATGGTGTGTGACTCAACACCCATCGGGCTACTGGTACTGTTAATACACCACCAAGTACGACAGGCTGGTACCTACATAGGCGCTACGTATGACGGCATGAACAAAAGGCTCCGCCCAATGACATATGATACCTTTCGTTCGTGAATGGTTTCGGCCTGAAACTCAGGCCGTCAGTGCGACAAGTACTGCCAAGGGGTGCAAAAAGAGTTGTATAGCGATATCGACTTCGATATACCTGGTGGATGGTGTTACCATTTCGATAATTGATACCAGGTACCTGGTACTACACACGAAGCTTTCGTTGCTTTATCTGCAATCAAAAGCACGGGGGATGCCAGTTCGGGGAGGACAAAACACGCTCGAAAGTTCGATATATCGGAAATTCGTTACTTTGACATGTCGAAAAGTTCCCATACTTGAAAATATCGGATTTTTCGATACTTCGATATATCGAAAATTTCGATACGATGTCCCAACAGACGAACAGACTGGGTGTAAACGTCAACGTTGATCTGGCGGCTTATTGCAGTCCGGCGCCACCTTTCTGCGAAACGTCGAACGGCGTATGTACCGCCGTATATACCTCATGTACGTACGAGCATGAAAGAACACCTGTCGGGATGATTTTTCTGAGCCGTTTTCAATAAAAACAAGGGGAGGGGCACACACAACGAAAAATACTGGCTTTGGAAATACGAATTATTTATAGTCGGCACGTAGATGGATGCGTCGCTCGGCGTTTTTGCAACTCTTATCCCCGCTGTCGAGAACACTCAGCTCGGAAAGTTCGTCCGAGCGGGCGGGGGGGGGGGGGGTGATATCTCATCATCCGTGTGGTGCGTACGGTGTGTTATCTTATCACAGGTGTGATATAAAGCCAGTTCTATCCTCTCCCGTGTGATATACTTGGTCTGCTTCGTATATATACTAAGCACTGCGGATGATGTATTACCTACTGCTGCTGCAGTACCTGGTAGGCTTTGTTGTGAGCACGGACTCGTAGAGAGTGCGGGTAGTGGGGTCCTGGCGGCGAGTAACGCGAAAACATTTACAGCAGTACGAGCGAGAGCGTATGTTGTACGACAACTGCGCTTGTCTTCAATTACACTTGGTATTACGCTGAGTATTGCCGTATAATACGTGTATCATACGCCTGACGGTCTTGCGAAGCGGCAAAAGCGGGACCTACAGCAGTAATATATAGAGGTGTTGTTCCTTTGTTCTATTACCCGGGTACTCCCGAGTATCACCCGGCTGTGAAAAAACACGCCACGGGTACGACTAACACTTCATATTCGTCGAGTATTTGTGGCCCGGGAGTCCATTGGTTTACTCTGGGAAACCCCAGGGATGGAAACTTACCACCCCTTAAACCCGCGGGTAGTGTTTCGTAAATGTTCTCCAGGATGTCAACATGACATACAATGTTGTCTCATGCCCGGCATCTCATACCATACAAGTACTATCAATCGAGGAGTCAACAAAGGTGTTGACCTTTCGCCTATTATGCGGGTACTCGCCAGTAATAGTCGGCTTGCCATTACCCGTGGTGGGTACAAGTAACACTTCATACTCACGAGTATGTGAGCCCCGGGTACCCGGCTGTTAAACGGTGGATACCCGAGTACCAGCCCAAAGTAGCCGTAAATACTTGCAAGTACCCGCGGGTAATTTTTTGAGCAAGTTGGCGAGTACCTTTTTTAGACGAGTACTTCTCGGGTAACACCTAGAGCGGGATCTCTCTCTGTGTCACAATCACCATTTGACACCTGACGGGTGAGGTATGATAGCATACCTGCACACCAGGTAGGGGGTATAGACTGAGGGCAACTGCCCCCCCCCCCCCCCCCCCCCCCCCGCCCCCCCCCCCCCCCCCCCCCCCCCCCCCGCCAACGGGACACAAACAAACATACCTCTCTGCTAGGCACTCACCTCTTTGAAGAAGCCCATGGGGGACGCACCCACTAAAGCTGCAGTTGCTGCTGTTGTCTGCTGAGTAGCAGTAGCTCAATCTTGTGCTGGGTGTCTTGTTGCTTGCCCACACCCCGCACCCTTCTCGCCAAGCAGCAGCAGCAGCAGCAGCAGCAGCAGCAGCCCCTAAATCTATCCTAAAGCTGCTTAGCAGCTGCGGGGTGTTGATGACCGCGAGCGAGAATCTCTCGTTTTCAAACTACTGACAGCCCTTTGACGCGCGTACACACGGACAGCAGCTGCAACCGCAAAAGCAGCAGCAGACCACACCACTTCTTCCTTGCGACGAAAACAAAAGCCGATGAATCCCACCGCCGGCTCCGCGACTGATCGACGAGCGCAACGATTGCTATTGCTGCTGCTGCTCCAGCAATAGCAGAAAAGTGGAGAGAGAGATAAAGAAAACCGTGCTCCGACCTAAAAATCCCCAACCGTGCCGCCCGCGCACGGAAAGACCTCTCTGAGCCCAGCGTCACACAGCAGCGAACAGCCTGCAGAACGCCGGTGGCCCAGGTAGCGGGGGTGCGAAGTCAAACGTCGCTGGTGGAGGCGGCCTGCTCCCTTTGCTTTGGCTGCGAGCTCTTATACGCGAGGAGGAAGGAATTTGGCGGTTTCTCGCTGCTGCTCTGGTGCCGTGGGTCGGAGAACGCTTTCTGTGCTGTGTTGGCGGCGGAGCTAAATCATACGAAATGAACGCTTGTTTTTCTTGCCACTGCACAACTGCTGCTTCTTCTGTCTGCACCTCTCAGAGCAGGTATGTAAGGTGCTACCGAGAGTCGATGGGTGATGACCCTTCCCCCCGCCCTGTGAAAAAAAGACGAGTCACCCTCAAATGGTCAAGAGACGGTGGCGGGCTTCTTGCCGTAGACGGAGGACGGAGCGAAAGCCTCGCGTGTCTTCCTTTTGGATCTTTCCGCGCGGAAGGTACACAGCAGAGAAGCAGCAGCAGCTTTGTTTTTTTTCGGGAGCCCTCTAGCCCACCTGTATCCTGCACTATTTCCTAGATATAGTTTTGCATACTAACAATTGAGGGAGTTCCATAAATAATCGTACATGTGTTAAGCGGGAGGAGGGTAATTTTCCCTGCAGCAAGCAGCAAGCAGAAGAACCAACCACCTAACCAACCAGCAAGGAGGAACCAGCTCCTCTGACTTCTGCTGGATCGGGATTGCTGCTGCCTGCCGTCTGTCCCGGTACTGCTGTACGAAGGATATCTTTCCCGAGGCCCTGTCGAAGCCTCAAGCTTGTACCACAGCTGACTGGGTTATTGGTGGCGGCGTTGTTCAGCCCAAGTAGATAATACCAGAGTCGGCGCAGGTGTGATCCGCACCCCCTGCAGCGAATACCCTGCCTAGGTAAAAGGATACGCGTCATCCCGAGTGTGACCAGGCCGAGCGAAGGCCCAACGCTCGAGAGCACAACGATCGTGATAGCTTCTCGGTGGGGTGGCGACATCGTCTCGACCTTCGCGTCATTATCGACGCAGCCAAGGAGGAAACGCCCGGCTCAAAGGTGTGGGTGGACCTCATACGACTGCTGTACTCGTTCGTACGTACGGACTTTTTTTCACCCTTGACTAGAGTACCCGAGGGGCATCTACATGAACCACACCCTGGACAGTAGACAATGGCCCCTGCAATAGCAATATGATTTGGTGCAATGGACGGGTCTATTGTCGTCGGCAAAGGCTATCGATTGGCACGTTCCTCGATCCATTGTCGTCGGTAATGCCTATCGATAGGTTGCGTCCCCAACATATTGTTCAGGCAGGAGTGTGCTGAAGTACCTGGGTTGGAAGCTATTGTCACCGACAATGGCTATCGACGGATAGCTTGCAGAATCTACTGCGGTCCACAGTGGCTATCGATGAACACATTTCTTGATCTATTGTGGCCGGCAATGGCTATCGATAGGTGCATTTCTTGATCTATTGTGACCGGTAATGGCTATCGATATATATGTTTCTGAATCTATGGTGACCAGCAGTGGCTATCGATAGATACGTTTCTAATCTATTGTGGCCGGCAGTTGCTATCGATGGACACCGTTGAGAATCGATTGTGGTGGACAATGTCTATCGATGGACACCATCACCAGCCTATTTCCACACCTACAATGCACTCTGATTTACTAAGCAACGCAATAGTTTGTTCCGCAGCAATGTCATATTTTCATCTTGTGATCACCACCAGTATGGAAGGAGTGTATGGTGTATCGTGATGAGCAGCAATGTCGGTGCATGGTATAGCGTGAAGGAGGGCTGCAACGTTGTGTGTCTCAACAAGACAGTGGGCATCATGGGGGTTAAGTGTGTTGCAGTGTCGGCTGCGTTGTTGTGGTTAGTACTCTGTGTTATTAATAGTGATTCCAAATCGGTTACACTCTGTACAGATAAGATAGATGAGGTAAGATGTGCATATACCCTGGACAATAGAAAGGAAATAGAGCATTGCCGCTACAGTAGCCCCGAAAAAGCGTGTGTCAATGGATATTGTTAACGACAATAGACTGGCGACGCTGGCTAACGATAGACATTGTAAACCACAATAGACTGGCAACACTCTCTATCGATAGACACTGCTAACCACAATGGACTGGCAACGCTGTCTATCGATAGATGTTGTTATCGACAATAGACTGGCAACGCTGTCTATCGATAGATATTGTCAGGGAACAATACTTTTTCGGCAATGGAGACAATATGCCTTTGCCCTAACAATGGAGCCACAAGGTTGTCCATAGATGGCCATTGTCCTGAACAATAGATGTTGGGGAAGCAACCGTGATAGATATTGTTTGAACAATAGACCAAAACGTTTGCCTATCGATAGCTATTGCCGCCAACAGTATACCGCAATTGTATCCATCAATAGCCATCGTCACCCACAGTAGACTGTCGGGCGTGTTTTCGTAATAGACTATTACCTAAACCTATTGTATACCGTGGAATGATGTATGTCGATGGCCATTCTTGACGACCGCCGAAGCTTCTATTGCCGCCAACAATAGGTACGCGATTGTGTCCAACAATCGCCATCGCCATCGCTACCCACAATAGATTGTTGGCCGGGCTCCGAAAAATATGAATCTGACTTACTTCATTTCAGTACGAGACAAAACTCTCGAGTTAAGAAACGGAAAGCTGATAATTTCTTGTCAATGTGGTTTTGTTTTTTGTATCCAGATTATTTTGAAAGTGCAGTTAATCGAGGACAATGTAAGGGTAACAAATCGAATTTATTTCCGAACAAAAAAGTAATCTGAATTATAGATGACCAGCATCCGAAAAAATAACTCTTACTCACTTGGTTTCCGTATGGGACAAACAAACTCTAGATGAGAAACTGAATAGATAGAATTTTCAGCGTAAGGTGGTTTGAGTTTAATGATCCACGTTTTATTCAAAGTGGAGTTAATAGACTTGTAGGACAAAGCAAGGGTATTAAATCGAGTCAATTTCCGAAACTAAGAGCGCACACAAGTTGATGACAGTTACCAATATCTTGGTGCGCGAGTTTCTATTAATGGCGACATCTGTATATAATGTATTCTTCAAAAGAGTGTGAGAGCGTATGGTGTCCACAACATGATGACGTCGGTTCAAATTACCACATACATACAGAACATGACATACCTCGTATATCGTGGGATGAGTGCAAAATATCCTCGAGATGGCTATCGATGGATAGCTTCTAAAATCTATATGGCCGGCAATGGCCATCGATAGACATCTCATACAATCTATTGTGGCCGGCAACGGCCATCGATAGACATATCGCACAATCTATTGTGGTCGACAATGGCCGTCGATAGACTTCTCGCACAATCTATTGTGGCCCACAATGGCCATCGATATACCTCTCGCACAATCTATTGTGGCCACCAATGGCTATCGATAGACATCTCGCACAATCTATCGTGGCCGGCAATGTCCATCGATCGACATCTCGCACATTCTATTGTGGCCTGCAGTGGCCATCGATGGACGAAGTTCACCATCTATTGTGTTAGACAATGTCTATCGATCGACAATATCACCAGTCCATTGTCGCCGACAATACCTATCGATAGATACCTTCCACAATCTACTGTCGCAGATAATGTACATCAATAGATTCCCCTCCTTGTCTATTGTCGAAGCAATAGACTATTGTTGTGTCCATTGTCCAGAGTGTGCTGACATACAGCAGTCAGGCAGTACAGCAGTACCAGGTACCAGGTATTCCGTACCACAAGGTACAGCAGCTGTACTCGTGCAGATTATTTACGGGGGACCATAGTAGATAGGACCAAATATTGTTTGTAAAAATAGGGAAATATATAGGTTTTTGTATGTACCGTAGGTCCTATTTACTATGGTGCCCCCTAAATAGTGCGAGTAAAAGGCACGCACAGATGGTGCCAGTATACTTCATACTCCCAGTACTGGGAGTATCGACAGATGGTTTCGTACTGCGAGTACTCGCAACATGCGCCGAATTGCGAAATACTGCCGTACTCGCAGTTGTACAGCAGTTTGACAAGTATGGAACCGATACTCCCACTATGAGCCGACATACTGCCAGTGCTCGCAACATGAACGGGCAGCATCGAAATACTGCCAGTTATTATCAGCAGTGTCTCCAGTGTTCCCCCCCCAAAAGCAATCTACTCCTGGTATGATATTCTCTAGGGGGGCTCTTATCTCTCTTTGCCCTGACTGCAGCAATGGCGTGGAGCGAGAGCCGTGATTTCCTCCATTGGGGGGGGGGATCGTGGGTTGTTATGGCCAATTCGGGTATAGGCAGGAACGGGATCTCCGCCGCCGTCTCCGTCCCAGCCTCCCTCGCCAAGACATACATCATACGTGACACTCGTGTGACGCGGGTTTCGAATTTACACGGCGCCATACATTTACATGCGACGTTGCAACCAAGGGAACCACGTGCAGATATTCTGACCAAAGCACGAACTGGCGCTGAAATTGGGGCCCGCAGATGTTTCCTGATGGATCTGCATGCGTGATGAATTTGCGTGTGTAATTTACGTCCTGAATCTTCATGAGTCAAATTTTATTTGGTTTAGGGCCCGTCTTAACGTGACCTAGTCGGTGCTCGTGTGGTTTGTGAGGCAGAGGATGAAAAACTGGGTCGGCGATGGCGTTGTAATTTTTTGAGGCGCCGCAGATGGTCTACTCTGTGCTAGGGGCCGTCGGACCTCGCGCTGCGGCTGCTCCGGTGGCCCTGTCTCTCGAGAATGGTGGATCTCACGTGTGGAGCATTCGGCCACACGGCTCAAATTTGCGTGGCTTGATTCGGTTTCAGGAACATGCCACGTCGAGTAGGACGAACTCCCCAAATCGAGTTAACACCAAGAGCAAAAGAAGTTCCAAAATAGTTCTTGTCGAATCCGTTTTTTTTATTTGTATTCGAATCAAAAGTCAAAACGCCTGTTTGGTGATTCACTTGTCGACCAATCACATGCAGATCAAATCAAGCCAAAAAAAAAATGACGGAGTAGTAACAAAAAGTTTCTCGTTAATACGTACGTGCCTTGAGCGCGGGGTGATTACTATGTTCGAGTCATGTGGAACAGACACTACCATCTCGTGTTGCCGTCGTGATCTGTGCACGAGTATCTATGGCGGGAATAGAAGGGCATTTGGAGACTTCTGCCCCGGGGAACTAGGTTCTTCGCGATCTCTGCCATTTTTTGTTTTTTGTCTCAGTTTTCATCTTTGACGCGCGGTTGTTGTGGTCTTTTTCGATGATTGGCACATTAGCTTTATTTTGGAATATACTTGCAAGATATTTTATCCGGAGGCCAGCTTTGCTCTTGTATCCGATGTCGTTTATTTATAGGTCATAAGAGATTATGCCTGCATCACAAAAGAGTCTCCGCATAGTATGTTCATCAAGGATTTCCGTCGGAAAGATAATCTTAATTGAAAACCTTCCGGCATGCGCACAATCGGAGACGAAAAAAAGCAAAATATCGGATTCTTCTGTTTGAAAACTTAACACACTTGCAGCGGCGGCAGCACTTTCAGGATTAAACGAGCAGAAAAGAAGTCGTGCATGCAGCAGTACCTTCCTGTAGCAGCAGCAGCAGCAGCAGCAGCAGCAAGTTGCAGAAGCAGTAAGCAGCAGCAAGCACCAACCGGCAGAAGTGCCGTCTATCTTGCGCTCCTCGACCCTCGCTGTGCAAGCAACGCCACCCCAACGAGAAGATCGCTCTCCTTCTTCTTCGATGTCCTCTCTGCCCGAAAAGGGGTCGTGGTAGCGAAGATCAGGAGCACGCCGGCAAGGGTGCACGCGCTTTCAGCAACACGCGCTTTCAGCAGCAGCAGCAGCAGTAGCAGCGCCTGTAACAGCGCTGGCAGCTTGCTTAAGGCGGCTCTCTTGCTTGCAGCAGCGATTGCTTGAGCGGCAGCGCTTGCTTACCGCAGCGCTTGCTTACCGCAGTGCTTGCTTGGCGCAGCGCTTGAGGCAACATCACTGCAGCAAGCAGCACACTTACTTGCAGCAGCACACTACATGCAGTAGAAGTAGTCCGTGGCGTGCAGCAGCAGAGCAGCCGCAGCAACACCTATCTATCTGCCGCAGCAGACAGCAGAGGCATGCAGCAGCAACGGCAGCAATTTTTCTCGCAAAACCCCGCCGGTAGCAGACATGGTCCGAGGCCACTCTCGGGGCAAGCTTGGCCAATCCAAAGCGTCCCTATAGTTTTTCGGCGAACCTAATGCAGCGGTTAAATATCATATCACACACATGTGACTCTAGTATAATATGCTATCCAAAAATGCGTAAGTTTGTCGGTTTTGTGCAAATTTGATTAGGCTTTTTGATTAGTGGTCGGTAGCGGGGGAATAGATATGCAGAATTCGTAATATTTTTCCCCTTTTTTTGCGCAGACACTCTACCATGAATGGAAATATAAGCAGCGTTGGGAACCTGATACGAATATCAAACGTAGCTTATATTGCCGGTCAGAGTAGTGTGTAGGTTCGTCACTGTTTATGAAAAGCCAGGGAGGGTGTCGGTATGGTGTCCAAAGTGACCGTTTCGTGTGGATTGGAAGAGCCAGGGAGGGTGTATGTATGGTCTCTCCAAAGTGACGGTTTCGTGTGGATTGGAAATGCGGCGAGTTATGGTTGTGCCCCATTTGATTCTTCGAAATTTTGTGTGTGTGTGCTCACGAGGGCTCGCGGTCTTTATCACTTTCCCTTGGTCTATTTGCCCCTGCGTCAGGCAACCAGTGATTCACGATTTAAGTATTCATTCATTCTACTGCTTGCCACTCGATGCTAACAAGCACGGTTACACGGACACAATCACCAACCGAAATCGTTCTCGACCTCACCAGCTCCGGAATGGAATAGAACCGCACGTTGATGTGTTTGACCCTTGTCGAGCTAAGGGGGCTATTGGCTAAAGCGATACCACCTTGGTTATCTAGGGACACCTCGAAGCACTTCTCCGACAGAGATGGAACGACGTAAGACAACATCGATTTCGCCAACAACGCCTAGTCAACTGCATCCCCGAGTGCCAGTACTCGGCCTCGGTGGTCGAGAGTGTCAATCTTTTGCGTGCTGCTGCCCCAGCTCACTGCCGAGTTTCCGAGAGTAACTGCTACTCCCGTAGCAGACCTCCTGTCGTCTGCTGGGTAATTCGCATATGTATAAACACCGACAACTTCAATCCCGACGCCCGTGCAAGCGCAAGACCAAAATCCTTCGTTCCGAGCAAGTGTTCGGTGAAAATGAGCACCGCCTTCCAGCGCCTCGTGGCTGGGTTGTAGGAGTGACGCGCCACAGCACGCACAGCGCTAGAGATGTTCGGTCTCGACATGGCAGTCGGCCACATCAGCCCCCCTACAACCTCTTTGTAGGCCCAAGTGCCACCCGACTCGCGGTTCATCCTCGCTCCTAAGTCCGCACCAGGGGAAAAGGGTTAAAAGGAAGTCGTGGTCACGTCAAAACGCCTCGCAAGGGTCTCAGTGAAGTCGGTCTGAACGATGCTATGCTCACCCTCTCTACGTCCTGCGTACATGCCCACCCCATAAAGAAAGAACGCTCTCCGAGGTCGTTCGTCGTGAAATCCTTGTTGAGCACCAGGAGTAGCTTGTCAACCTCATCGCTCGGGCCGGGTACCGCTATGTTGTCTACATGAACCGTCAAGATCGGTACTACCTTGCCTTCCCGAGTCAGACGAATCATGCAGGGGCCAGTGTTCTGCTCCACACCATGCATGGTAGCCAACTTCGCAACCAGCGAGCCGTTCCACAGCAGCCCACTCTGCCTCAACCCATACAAAGCCTTTTCGAGACGCACAAACTTGCGAGACAGTTCCCCAGACCCACCAGGAAGCTTCATGTATAACACGCAGTCTAAGTCAGCCTTTGTGATCGCCTGTGCTACATCTATTAGTAGGTGGTATACCTTGTACTTCAGCTCATTGGCAACAGCCAGCACAATCTTGACTGATGCTTCGGGTGTGGGTGCGAACGTTTGGAGGTAGTCCACACCCTCTCTTTGCATGAACCCCTTGGCGACAAGCCTAGCCTTTGTCTTCGTGATCAACCCTTCCTTGTCAGATTGGTACGCCGTAATCCACCTACGAGTAGACCAAACGGCCTTTCTCCCTTCGTGTAACTTGCCCAACACCGTGAATGTCTTCGATTCTGCAAGTCCCTGCATTTCCTTTTCCATAGCCTGACCCCACGCCCCCTTATAGCGGGACCGGTCTACACCTGCTACCGACACAGAAGGCACCTCTGCCTCGCTAACCGGACCACTGTGCATGCATAGCTCATACTCAGACTTCCTTTGGGTTTCGTTGGCGACCAGGGCGACCTCGTCGATGTTGCTCACGAGCGAGAGGAGCTTGCTGAGTTCGTCCCGTCATTCATTCCAGCGCCAGAGCGCCAGACGACTCGTCGGACTTCCACGGGCTCGAGGAGGTAAGCTAATATGACAGCTCGCCAAACTCGTGGCCTCCGAAACCTTCCTCATAATCCATTTCCTCGCCCTGACGCACTATGTCAGCCAGAAGGGCTTGCGATGAACCCGACGTAGGTTCCTCTGCACGACTCTCGTTCCCGACTCTCGTCCGAGACGAGAAGGTCGCCGGCGAGTACCAGCTCTGCAACTGCGCGCTTCCCCCTTGGGCAGCTCAGCGGCACGCTCATTGGAGGGAATGCCCCCGTCGCCGCCGCTGCTGCTGCTGCTGCTGTTGTTGCTGGAGTTGCTGCAGGGACTGGATGAGGGGGTATCATTGTCGCCCCCCCCGATTGATCCCCCTTACGACACTTCCGCCTTCGGCGTCAATGTCGTCAGCAGCTCCGCTCGAGCCGAGGGTTGCTTTCCACTCATTCCAAAAAGTGCTTGACATACACGAATAGAACTAGCCTTAGCCCTAACCCTAACCCTAATCCTGAGCCAATCAGAGCAACCCTAACCCCGACCCTAAGCCAATCAGACCAAATCTCGAATAAGTAGTGAGCTCTATTGCTCGAGCCGACCCACATCACGTCGGGGTCGTCATCGTCATCTAGACGCATCCTCCCCGCGACCACCCGGACGTGATGGGCCTTCCCTGCGCTCATCGGTGGCAACGACGGTTTTCCCGACTTCAACGGGCGTAGGGATCGTCTGCTCAGCAGACGAAGGAGGTGAGGCTGACACATATTGCCAGGTGACAATTGCGGGTGACTAGTACTCGCTGGCTCACTACAGCGTGAACACGCATGCGAACTCGAGGATGGTCAGTTGCGGCGGCCAAGAAAATATCCTGCCTTCGCTTGCGCGTCAATCTTCCTGCCGCGCTTGGCCCTGTAAAATCAGGGTTGGGGTCAATCGAGCATCATTGGGGGTGGCTTCTCACGAAGCCAACATATCGTACGGGACATTTGTGTGCGGGGTTCGAAGAGGCTGCCGTGCGGCTGCGGTGCGGTTAAGCACTCACACACGGGAAGTATTGTGTGCTTCGGGCGACAGAGGAGCGATAGCCGGTAGCGGTGCGTCTTCGAAGCATACCCTCACCTGGAAAGCGCAAGCCATTGGCTAGCTTATCAATGAGAGTAAGACCACGTTCTGCCACACCGTTCAGCTGCGGCCTATCCGCCTTCGTAAACTCTTGCTCGATGCGACGTTGTGCGATGTTTCCTGCGAATCTCATTGAACTTTCCCCCTTTTTAGCTCACTCGCATCGTCGGACCGATCGGTCTCAGGGATGCCGTGCAAACGGATGTCAGTGAGCCACTGCTCATGTACATGCGGGGCCGCGGCCATATGGCGCAGAAAGTAAACCCACGGCAATCGAATCTTATCATCCCGAAAGATCATGGCATACTGATCACCCCAGTTGGATTTGACGGCGTTCTCACCACTCAGGTCACCGAAAACTGTTCCTAGTTTCTTATCTGAACGGCATTCGGTGACTTTGTTGACTGGTGCACTGATGCCCTGCCCTTCGCCATCGAACACACCACACACGGGAGTAGCTTGGCCTCATTCTTCAGCTTCGCGCCTCGTTGCTTCGCAAACCTCAACATTTGGCGGTGGTGTGTGTGGGCAGTGGAGCGATGGTAGGCGTTGATATCCACATCAGCGGTGCGAAAGCCCAGGGGCGTTGAAGGCGCAAGGTTGAACTGTCTCAGTATCAAGTCTAGTACCGTACAAGAAGTACAAGGTTTCGACCAATGGAATAGCAGCGACTCGCCAGACTTGAGGTTGGCAGTGATCCCTCTGTGATCGCAAAGGTAAGTGTGGCCTTGTTTTTTCCCAAGCGGGCCCTGATAACAAGGTGGTGGCTCAGTCTCGGCACGTTTGCAACGGTCGATGAGCTTCAGGCGTACCGAATTCTGGCCAGATTGAAACTCAACAAGATTGCCGCGACCTTCAATCGGAAGAGGATGCGTGCCATTAGCGACGCGCACGAAATTGTTGCACGGGCGCAAATCGACCATGTCTCGCAAGTGTTTGACATGTTTTGCCGGACGAGCCGGAGTCGAAACACCAAGCCTCTAACGATTTCCGCTCTTCCCCAGCCTGCAGTGCCAATGCCAGCCCCTCTTTACTACCAGTGGGACCGCCACCGACACACTCCCCTGATGCCACAGGGGCCCCTGCGAGAGGCCCATATCCCGCGGCCCCACTGCCGTCCACCTCGGCCGCCACAAACGACGCCGCCGCGATGGCGCCATCTCCCGGGTCCGGCATCTCGATCGCCAGCACTGACCCCATGTTCGCCGGAGACGGGCAGCTGCTTTCTTGTGTGACCTTTCCCATGGCACCGACTACACAAGCTTCACCGTGCAGTCGCGGGCGTAGTGACCCCGACCACGGCAGTTAAAGCACATTGGGCCCCTTGGCCGGCTGCTTCTCGACTCCGGCGACATCGCCGCTTTCGCCGCTTTTCTGGCTTGTACTGCTGTTGCCGTTGTGTCCTACGACTACGGCCATGCATGAGATCGAGTATATCTATCCTATCGAGTACCCCCCCCCCCCCCCCTTCGCCGGCCTGGTCGGTGAAAACCCGACGTGCTCCGTCCCGGCATTGTAGGGAAGCGAGGGTCTATGGTCATACGACTACGGCCATGCATGATAATGAGTACACCCCACCCGCCCCCTCCCCTTGCCTCTACCGCCACTTTTACCACCTCGCTGCCCGCCAGCGCGCTTTTCGCCCGCTGCTTCCATCACGCCCGCTATCGGCGACGATCGCCTGGGCTGACAACGGGCTCTTCTTTCGCAGGAGCTCGAACTGCGCCTGCACAATATTCATGATCTCACGATAAAATGACCTGTTTCCGGCTCGGCTCTCGGATTTCGAGGTCGTACTCAAGAGGGAAGGGCAGCGACATAGACACGATTCACTGTTTGGTCATCGATATCCGTCCCAGCGTCACGCATAATCTCTTCTCGCACGTCATCTATCCCAAGCAGTTTCTCCACGGAATCACATCTTTTGGCGATGTTGAAGCACGTCAATTTCTTCTCAAGCTCCAATCTGTTGACCGACGGTTCTGACGCCTTATACCTTCTCCGTGTTTCCCCCCCAGCTTTCCCCCGTGGAGTTGCTTCGACGGAAACGACCAATATCAGTCTTCATCTTAAATACCTGTGTCAGAAAATCCCATGCTCTCAACTGCCTGTCTTACATTGCGTCGAATACCCCTCGGTACAATCGGGTCTCTCTTATCATTTGGCCCCGCGTCAACGTTCGGATCCGACGTGAAGACACTGTCGAAACGATAGTATTTCGCGTACACCATCACTTGTTCTCGAAATCCCGAAACACCTCCTCGGTCTTTCAGGATCGGGGGTACCATGTCCGGCATCCCTATGTATTTGTTGACGAACGTCGCATGTGCTAGTGGACGCACCGGTGAGACCGTAGTCTCTTGTCTTGTCTACTCTCGCCTGGCCGAGATCCCCATCGGGGATCAACTTCGACGGACACGGCAATTCGCTGGTGCTCAACGGATCTTCTCGGCGGGGCTTGGTGACGCCGAAGGCTCTCGCCCCTCCATACCCGAGGGTGACTGGTCAAATGCGTGCTTCGGAAGCGGCGCACTTACCTTTTTCTCACGCGCCGTACGCCAGGAGATCTTATCATAGCCCAGAACTTGATTTCCAGAAAACTAAGAGTGCCCCCGATGAATATATCCTGGACATATCCCACAAACAAAAACAATAGTGTTTTTTTCCCGTATCAATGGTGATTTTCCAACGATATTGGGTTCAGAAGGCAGTTCGGCAAGAAATATGTTTGACAAAAGCGCACCAGCCCTATCGTAGCGCGCGTTGGCACCTCTTGGCGTCTGCACACCCTGCTCCGTTTTCCCCTCGAGCTCGGTCATCATCGGCTCATCGGCACTTGGGGGGGTTGGGCTGCCTGCTCTGCGTGCAGCCTTGCTGTCTCAAACGGTTTTCTGTTTTTCGAAAACGCGTCTTAACCCAACAATCTCTCGACGAACGTTCTCACGACGGACGTCTTCTCCTTCCATAGTGTCACTTTAGCTACCTTAAGATGGTACTAGAATGCCCGTGGTAACGTGCCTGTTAGCATCGACTGACCCGCAGTCGAATGAAGGAATGTTTGGATCACGTCTCGACTGCCTCGCACGGAGGCAAAAACAGATCAAGGGAGAGTGATGGAACGCCAGAGCCCTCGTGAGCACACACACAAAACTCCGAACACTCAATTGCGCCACAATCACAACTCACCGCATTTCCAATCGGCACGAAACCGTCACTTTGGAGAGGCCATACCGACAGATTGCACGCATGCGCGCGCCGTCGTAAACGAACAACATTCAACCTCTCTGTTCTCGAGTGCCGGGTCCTGCGCTTATTCGATCATGGTTCCACGTATATCTCATCTTACCCGGCCGTCACCACTACAAGAAGGATGCAACCCTTGTCTCAGGCGCTCGTATTTGGGTTTCCGTCTGTGGCGAGGCTTTTTTTCACCCCTCCTGAGCTCTAAGAGGATACAATTGTCGAACGCCAAAATGACGGTTACAGCGTCTGCCACCAAACAAGCAGCCCAAGTTGATGGGTTCATGCTTGTATAGAGGACGCGTCCGCAAAGGAAACCTGTCAAGCTATACGGCACACGTGCAGGCAGCACGGTGATGCTCGGAGTGCTGCAGCAGGTTCTTTGTTTGACCGTGGTGGAAACGCCTGGCACTTCTCGTTTTGATGTTGCTGTGCATGGCCTCGGATACTCGGACTGCTGCACGCTCTTGTGAAACTGTGATGGTAACACTTTGCACTTCTCCTCTTGATGCTCGCAGTGCACGGGGTTCGCTGTACATGGGCTCCAAAATTTTTGAAATCCCGGCACGGCATCATCTCGAACACACTGCACGAGCACACATGTGGGGAGTGAGCACAGTATGTCAAGTGACGTGACCGGAAATGTGCGGTCGGGTACCGTGACGGCAAAAGTGACGGCTGAACCCGAGGACACAACAAAATATCCCCGTTTTACTGTGAATATATTTGAAAACTGCCCTCTCACAGCAGAGCAGTTACCAATCCATGAGGCTTCCATAGGATCGTACAGGTGCTTACCGGGAATATGTTACCAATCCATGGGGTTTCCTCATAAATAGTACAGAGGCTTTACGTGAGAGGGGATAAGGGATGTGTTTATCTGACGGCCTTTTTGGATGACGGCACCGCCGTCACCTCGTGACTGCAGTCACCGGCACTCGCCACTCCCCGTCTTTCGTGGGCATACACCGCACTGTCGGCGGGGCAGCAGATGCCGTCCATGGCGTGTTCAAAATTCATGCGTGACTGGACACTGCGAGACGTCCATGGTAGTTCAGGTTTTGGACACTCTTTTCCTCCTCTCTAGTCCCGAAGGGTTGAGTTAATGCTACGGTAGCTGCGGTAGCGGGGGTTATATGGTTGCCACTAGATTTTGTCTCTCGTTAGTCTCAGATGGAGCTGCATACGACACCCGAAACCCGACTATAAAGGGCCGCTGTTCATCGGAGAGCTTTTCCCCCCCCATGTTTTGTGAAATATTTTCCAAAAATTGTGGAAGTTTTTAGTTTCCTGATATTTTGCCCTCAGTTAAATTTCACACATTTGGGAAACTATATTTAGAAAAACTTGGAAATAATCCCAATTTTTTGGAATTTCTGGGGGAAACAAAACTCTCCCATAAGAACGGCCCTTGAACACGAAATGAGATTCGAAACATGCTACTGTAAGTATTGGGTACTTCCTCGGTTGAGAGACCCCACCGATGTTGTACCACGCATCACGGGTGCTCTACCAACTGAATTTCGGCCAGAAGAAAAACATGTGTCATACTCGTGACTTCTCAAACGTCCGAAGAACCCCCACCCGGGAAACATTTCTTGGTCTAGTAGGCGTTGCCAAAATCCCCCACCCTCACCTTTTGGCACGATGCGTTGACTCGTATGGAAGTTATGCCTACAGTAGGTACGCTTTGAGTGGGTCAACATTTCTATGACTGAGGAAGCGCACGATCGTGCACGCTTCCGTAATTCCCCTTGCTCCGTTGCCTCCTCGTGGTTGATACGATGCCTCCACGCCGCAGCTGTAAGGATCTACAGCAGTAGCACCTCACTATATATGCCGATACGCATTCTGAGTAAGTAAACGTTTCGTCAAAGAATATTGCTGCTGTATTGTTTTTGATATTTGGAAAGGTAGCGCCGCGAAGCGACCTAAGTTACGTTATGTTTTCCTTTGCCTCTCTTCGTTGTTCATGTGCACTTTGTTACAATCGGGAGTTAGTCCACGCATGCATGTTTTAGTCCACGCATGCATGTGATTTGTTAGTTCTTCTCCTTATCGAAGTAGTCCCACAATGCAACAGAGCTACATTATCGCCTCTTGCCTTTCTTATTTTGCCTGCTTCCCGCTCGTCCGTGTTATTTCTGTTCTGATGATACTTCGCCCGAATCCCGCGCTTCTGCCTTACCTCTGTTGTTGTTGTGCTTCGTTCCTGAATTGCTCAGACCAAAGATTGTCCCGCGACGAAAACACCATGACTTTCCCAAATACCCAGAACGCTGCTCGGATCGTGAAAAGCGCCGCGAAAGGTGCAGCGCAGGCGACAAGGGGCTTCTCCCTGGCATCGAAAGCTAAGGAGAAAAAGAGCCGTCGGTTCTTTCCTGCTGCGGTGTTCTCTGTTCGCAACAAGCGTCCCGCCTTCATGGGCAACGCGCCACCGCTCGATCGTGAAGACAAACCGAGAGATGAACGAACGTCGCTGCAGGCGTCGCGACAAGCGTCGCGATGGCGTGATGCTGGTGGAGTTGTGGAGAAAACGTTGGTGGGATATGGTGGGGGAAGCGCTCGCCGTCGGAAGCTGCCCGTCTCCCTCCTGGAACATCCTGTGGAACGACGAACCCGTAATGTCGTAGGAAGGAGGATGAAGGTCGAGGGGAAAGCAAGCCAAGTGGTGGGATCGGCACGAGCGCCAAATGTGAAGAAAAATGGCGTCGGAGGTCCCTGTGTAGATGATGGTCCTGCTGCTGCTGCTCGTGCGGTGGTCGGTGCTCGTGCAGTCGGCACGCGCATGTTTGACCCTCTGTTGCGGAGCTACGAAGGGGCCGGGAAGTGGGAGCAAGCGCTCGATCTCCTCGCCCGCATGCGCCAGGTCGGCGTGCGTCCCGACTTGCTGTCGTACAATGCCACCCTTTCAGCCTGCGCCAAAGGGCGGAAGTGGCGGGAGGCCGTGGCGCTCTTGAGAAGGATGCCGGGGGGTGGGGTCCCCCCCGACAGGGTCAGCTACGAGCTCGCCGTTAAGGTGTGCGGGAACTGCGGCCAGGGCGAGCTAGCCACGACCCTGCTACGCGAAATGCCGAAGGTGGGGATAACCCCAAGCGTGCTGACCTACAACGAGGCCATCACTGTCTGCGGGGGTAGCGGGGAGTGGCGGCTGGCGCTCGACCTGCTGAAGCAGATGTTGGATGATCCGGGAGTTACCCCCAACGTGAGGAGCTATAACGCGGCTATGACGGCGTGCTGCCACGTCGGGGAATGGGAAAAGACGGTGGCCCTGCTGAGAGGTATGGGCGAGACGGGGGTGAACCCCAACATGAGGAGCTTCAACATCGCCATCAAAGCTTGCGGGGATGGCGGACAGTGGCACCAAGGGGTGGATCTCTTCCGGGAGATGGAAGCCACGGCCGGGGTCACGGTTAACATGGAGAGCTACAGCGCTGTGGTAGGGGCTTGCGGCCGGGCGGGGCAGTGGGAGGTCACGGTGGCACTGCTTAAGGAGATGTCGACCGTGATGAATGTCGCCGCCGCCGACAGGATTGCAATCTTCGATTCGTTTTTAAGTCCGACGAACGGATACGCGGCAAAGTGGAGGCGGTGTCGCGCCCTCTTGACGGAGATGACGGCCATGACCGTCGATTCTTCACATGGCAGCGGGGGCCGTCCTAAAGGTGTTGCTTGTGGTAGTGAGGGTTGCGTCACGGGGAGTGAGTCTAAGGAGGCAGTGTCTCGCTTGCAAGAAATGTCCGGGGACAGAATACCGGAAAGCGTCGGAAGCTACAGCATGGCGATTACGAAGTGCGGGCACAGCGGGCAGTGGAAGGAAGCGGTGGCCTTGCTGAGGCAGATGCCCGCGATGGGAGTGCCGCCAAACGACAAGTGCTACCGGTCGGCTATGGCGGCTTGCGGGAGCTCCGGCCAGTGGGAGCTTGCGTTGGAGCTTTTGCAGGAGATGCCGAAGGCGGGGATTGCCCGCTCCGAGAAAAGCTACCGAGCCGCCATCTCGGCCTGCGGAAACTGCGGGAGGTGGCGCGAGGCCGTTGATCTGCTGAGAGAAATCGCCACCACGGCCGGAGGGGGCGTCGTCACCCCCAGTGCGGGGAGCTACTCCGTGACAATCATGGCCTGCGGAGACAGTCGCGAGTGGCAGCAGGCGGTTTCGCTGCTCGGGGAGATGCCCGCCGCCGGCGTCGCCCCTACGAAGAAGTGCTACAATGCGGCCATCACGGCTTGTGGCGACGGCGGCCAGTGGGCGGAGGCGGTAGCTCTGTTGAGGGAAATGCCTGGGGTAGGGATCTCTCCGTGTGCCGGGAGCGTGAACGCGGCGGCGAAGGCGTGCAAGGATTGCGGGCAGCTGGACCAGGCCGCGGCTTTGCTGAGCGAGAGAGAGAGACCCTCCCGGCAAAAAATCCAAACTACTGTAGGACGTAGTCCTGGCGCGTGATGCGGTATATAGGGGTACGTAGCGTTTTTCGGCCAAACATATTTATGACCGACGGAGCTCCCCAACAAGTAATATCTGAGCAACTACCCATTTTTCCATTTGACGCCTGCTACGATATAAGTATTAATAGTACTTTTTACCCTCCAAGGTAATTTTTCTTGTGATAGATTGGGTTCTTAAGGGTACTGAGGAACTGCCCAACATCATTTTGTTTCGGCAGTATTTTTCGATATTGTCGTATTGACCATACGGGAGTGCTCATCGGCTTATGCTTCACCTTTTTCGTTAAATTTGTTTCCTGGGTGAAGTACAGAGGTCCTCAAGTGAGAAGAAGGACCCTCAGAAAACTCTCGGAAAATTCCAGGTGCACCACGTCTACCGAAGCTTGGGTCATTGTTGGTGTTTTTCCTCTGATACGTGGGCCATGGCAATTTTTGTCGTGGGGTGTACATTATTATTTTTCTGATGTTAGGCGCGAGAAGTAGAACTCCGGTGAGGATCGTCAGAAACTTATGATGCACCCCTTTACCCGAACAGCATGCATGACCTCCTTATGTATGCGGTTCGTTTTCCTCTCGTGGATGATATTGACATGGGTACTCGGAGGCGGAAGGTGCATGCATCACCCTTTTTTTACCATCATCCGCCGTTAAGTTAAGTTGGTTTCCGATTTATGCCCCGCCTCGCGACAGACAGACAGAGTCCCTTCCCTGTGCACGTGAATGCTGTGTGCTGGGATACTCTGGTCGCTACCGTCGGTTGAGACCTTCATCAAACTCGACGGCAGGCGGGTGGTGACTGCTGTATATACGGTAAAAACGCTAATTGTCCGTTTTGAGACAAGGCATTTACAGTAGTACACCCTCTTGGGAAACCCGGGAATGGACCGACGATTTCCCTGATTACCACAGATGTGGCCCCCCTCGATCCCGAGTGAACCTGCCTGGGCTCTTACCGCCCATGATTTTTGAGCTGCGTGTATGTACACCTCGTATAGCTAGCTGTAGACCAGGTAGACCAGGGAGATATCTGCAGCATACTACTGTTGCTGTTCAACGTTGATGTGTCCACTTTTTTAACTGGTGGGTTATTAACCGTATTAGGACCACAGACACGTTTTCGGGACGAATTGCTTAGAATTTGACTGGTTCGTCCCCAAAACGGGACTGCAGCCCTAGAAGGGATAATAACCAGTTTCTGCCTAGCTTGGTTATGAACAAAACACGCCAGTGCCGGGAATATCACAACGGGCAATGACGCGTTCTACGATAGAAGTGCAGCAGTATAGCACATTTCCGCTAAAATGTTTTCTGAATGACGGGGCTCCTTAACCCAAAATTGTCGGATAGCCAGTCTTGACTCGAAAAATGACTTTTTATCATACTTGAGCGATGGGATTACTTACTCATCGGGAGGCAATTTGTTTTTTGCTGAATTCAGTTTTCGGGTGAGGTATGGAGCTCCTCATGTAAGGAGCCCCCGAAAACAAATGGTGCTTTCCTAACGTAGCATGCGTCTAATACGGGTTGGTTTGTTGGGCAAAAGACTGCTCTTCTGCTTCAGTCATGACGGACGTTTACCCATTGCCAGAGCATCTCATGCAATTCCTGCAGCGTCCGCAGCATGGCCCCACCTCATCACAGGCGCAGCATTATTGCATTGTAGATAGTGTACACTTCATTGAATGAAGCAGTGATGCGTAGCGACTGTACATCAACTACTACTAATCTATATACGTATGGGTCTCAACGTGCACCACTCCTCGGGAAAAATTGGCCGAAAGCAAGCGAGGAACACAGCGTCAGTCATATGTCGAGCCAACCCGGGTTGCGAGGGTAGGGTATCGTAAATGGTGTGCGCCCGGACTTGAACGCAGATATATTACAACACGTGCGTGCGCTGCTTGGTACTACTTGGACGGCGCGGTCAGGCCGTAGAGGACGGTTGACAAGGTCGCACTTGCACACCTCGGACAGATGATTTATCTGCCCACAGATAGATCATGTCTACACTAGTTCCCCACCTGCCGTCGTTGGAGGTTGTGCCGGATCTGCTTATGAATAGTGCAGATTCAACCCAGGAGGTATGCATGTGCTCGATCATGCAGAATACACGGGGTCCCGTCCGGCAACGTGAGCTACATCGTGCAAGATCGAAGTGACAGGTCTGCCTTGAAGGATCTACTGTAGATCGTGAAGGGGGAATCGTTCGAGGGGCGCACACCTACCCTTCGTCTAGTCGCTATACTTCGCAGTGTATGTGTATTCTACAAGGCGAGATTTGTAGTAGTATTAATAGTGTAAAATAAGTGCCTTGCCCATTCTACCCATCACATCGATTTTTCGTCTTGATACAGTAGTTCGCTCTACTAGTACAGCGCGCTAGCAGCCTGCCGAACAGGGACCTTGCACTGAGCGTTCATTAGTGCTATCGACCTTGATAACTCTATTTGATATTCCCACGATATCACCCGCAAAAATCAATTCCAACACCGTATCCTCCCCTACCGTGACTCCCTGTTTTGCTGCTTCGACTGCCACAATTAAGTCGTTGATATGTTCCTTGGATATATTGGGTGATACCGTAATCCCTGTGCCACTCCTTATAACATATCAACATACCCTACTTCGATATCCCCCCGTCCAGCATCACGGCACTTCTCGCACCCGTCATATTTTTCATCATTCACCGCATCTTTCCTCTGATCCTTATTGACTTTTTCGACGACCCATTTCTCCGTACTGTGTCGTGGGCCTTCTGTACATCTAGAACAAACAAGCGCCCTTTTTAGCCCCGAGTCTTTCCTACCTTGAACTATCTTATCTAGCGTGTACGTGTGGTCCATGCGGCTACAGTTAGGCTAAACCCTGCTTGCCTTTCGCTTCTCGTTCCCTTTTTTATCAATATTCCCATCGTATCGTTCAGAATCTTACGAAATGTTTTGACCACGGTGCTTAGTAGCGTTATCCCTCAATTGTTCCCCGGGTCAGCCTAGTCTTTTTTCTTAGTAAGTGTACTGCCACTTCTCTCCACCTCTGCAGCGCGTACGTGTTTTCCACTTCCACCTATAAAATATAACCCTCATGGTAAGACTTCCTTCTCCCCCGTACTTCATTAAATCCATTCACTATTTGGTCTGCCCCTGCTGCCTTTCCGGGTTGGGATAGAGGTGAGGTTGGCGTCGGATGGCAACGACACCGTAAAACATGCCGCTCACTACGTGATCTAGACAACCAGGGTACCGTTTTTTTTTTTCGGAGGGTCGGTTACAGCTGACGATCGAGTCATAGATCATTTGTGCTGGATGGAGAACCTTTACTCCGCACAAGGGGAATGATTGTATTACGTAGTGTTTGTGGCAAGGCACCCAAGAGGCGGCAACATAGTACCCCCCGAATGCTGTCTCTGGAAGTGGTCACACCGAAAAATAGGTCAACTTATTGAAGCGGTCATCCATATGCAAGTCCGCTTCACAAGCGGCTCTTAGTAGGATGCAGCTCACCTTTCATGCGACTCGCCGAACACCTCACGGCGCGTCGCGCTTGGTGCGAGCAATGTCTGCCTGTTCGATGAACATCCGACGTGCTCCGTCCCGGCATAGTAGGGATGCGATGGTCTACGGTCATACAACGACGGCCATGCACGATATCGAGTACATCCCTCGCTGAAGTTCTGTATTAAGTTCAGCCACACACTGATTTACTTATTCCTTGCGAGTTTTCTCTGTAGCTCTTCTGACCCACCTCCTTCCCCTTCTGATGCATCTACGTTCGCCTCTGCCCACGGTTTGATTTCCTTTTCGAATTCGTGTCGAACGTTTTGTTGATTATGGGCATTCCTAACTGGCGGTACTGCTCTACATACTCCCCTTGTACCCTTCAAATTACGAGACATTTTACCGTTCTGCGCCTATCCCCGTGTCTGCCTCTCCCGCTTGTTTGCCCAACACCTCTTTTTTCACTGCGCACATCTGCTTCATCCCGCCATCAAAGTCTATGCTTGTTTTACGAACTACATACTGTACTTCCTTATCTTCTTTTTCGTGACTACCAGATATTTCTTTTACTTTTTTTGTAGCTATATGTTGATTGATCTCTAAAGGTATAGACGCAGCTGGCCCGGGAACGCGTGGCTGACTCCAGACATAACACGGAACTCCTCCTATATTATATCCGAGCTGTCGAGTCGTATGGAGCTACATCTAACGGGTGGCATTGGTGGGCACACATTACCCTGATATCACAACACCCTACTACCAGAATCCCTTTCCAGCATGGAACTCCTCAATCTACGATGGATCTTATAAGTCGTGTTTCTGAGTACAATCAACATCCTCCCTACTCATTATAGGCGACCAGACTAATATCCCCCCTGTTCCTGTGCATGGCCATATCAATATTCCCCCCAGCTCTGTACATGAAAATGTACGACATCGCAGGGCTGATATATCTCAACAATATAATCAACTCATATCAAACTTAGAAACTCAAAAATCCAATCTGTAACTCAAAAATCAAATTCTTGAATCAACACTCAAATACTCAAATCAGTATTCAAATGCAGCTGTTGGAAACACATTAAACCCTCGAAATCCAATGCAAGGTAAAACGGCATTCTGTAAAACGGCATTTTCCACGGAATTGGTCCAAAGATATTCGTGGCATCTCGTCGACTTCGTGACAGCGATCTCCGGGGCCCTCCCCTCGCTAAACGCTTCTGGTGTCTAGAGGCACACGTTCATAGTCATTCGTATTGTCTCCAGCGCGCACGCTCGAAATAAGAACTTACTAGTTTGGCGAGATTTGAACCCCCGACCCGCCCTAGGGAATTATATAGCACTACCTGCTAGACCACTCAGCCAGCGCTGACTCTGAAGAACAAAAGCACAAATTTTCAAGAACCTAAAAAATCAAACTCTCAATTGCTGAAGTACTACGCAACCCTTCCAAATCAGAAAACATTTAATATGGACTGCACACGCCCCCAGGCGCTTCATAGTCTCTCTTCAGCCTTATCAAAAACCTCTCCCTCTATTATATAGGAAATTAGTGCAAATCATGGAAAATACCACAGTAGTCATGCTCATCATAATACAAATTAAGCAAAGAGATTTAATGCTAGAGATCGCAAGGAACCCCGTTCCTCCGGACAAGAGTCTCCCCTTGTCCCGTGCTCCCGCCATAGATACACAGATCGTGACGGTATTGCGAGATAGCATACATTCCTTTACCTAAATTTTATTTGACGTTGAAGCTACCCGATAACACCAAAAATCTTCGGCGCAATCCAAATCGACCAGAACACAACTCAAAAACACAAACAATGAAAATATTCATCCAGGTTCACAGGCAACAGCACTTTAATAAGAACCACCCCAATGCCCCAAACACTAATGCTGTTGCCCCCGCCATGGCTGCCTCTCCGTCCGGTCTCATGGCGTCACCGCAGCTCGGGTCATCCAGCTAATCCTCCTGGGTGAAATCAAACGTCGCCTCCGCAGCATTGACCCGGCACACACAAGGGATGGGACGTGCATTCGAGCGACTAGGTCTGCATTGGGTGTTTTACCCTTTTTGGCGCATTTACAGCTTGCAAACTCCTCTTTACCACTATTGTAGTTCAACTTCTCAAATGCTACTGCAAATAAATGGTTTCTTGTCAACGAGAATACCTGGTCCTACATCAAACCCAAGTATTCCTCGACCACTATATACTGAAGTACGTACTTGGTGAACATATACAGCAGTACCAAGCAAACTGGTTTCGTCTCAGCTCATACCCATAACTCTACTATCATCAGCAGTAGTACCGGGGCAACAGACACTGAACGACGGGGTGTTCTACTCTGCAGTCCAGTCAGTATTTTACTGAAATCAATGCAATGTCTACCATACTACTTTTTGCTGCTGTACTCGTACAGTATTTATCCGTCCACAAATATCTGGCATTTTTGGGACGTAACAAGTGGCGCGGGTCGTGCTACACAGCTACGCATCAACCCAACAACTCAAAAACGAGATACCCGCATACAAATATGTAAGTATGTGAAATGCCGCAAACAGACGTGTTGCTGTAGTTGGGCGCAAGAGTTCAACACATACATACACCTCTTTCTGCTGTACTTGCTTGGTTCTGCCAGGACCAGACCAATGCTATGCTAAATCCAGCAATAGGGTGGGCTTATCAATCCCTTACTGTATATGATACGTAATGACTTAAAAAAAGGTGCACATGGGCGAAGGGTCTTCGTGCAGTCATTGAGCTCTCATCATTCGCACGTATCCCAACCAAATTCTAGAGTGCCTTTACCCTTTTCATTTCATACTCGGACTCGTATCGATGCCCAACCAGAGCCCTCGATCAGTCAACCATAAAACAGACAGACGTCATAGCCCTGCAGTGCGTCTGCAGGAAAACTTCAGTGAGGGAAGCTACAGTATATACGTATACATCTGTGCATCCCATTCTAATTCTAAAGCACCTTTACCCTTTTCATTTCATATCTCGTATTCGCACCAATGCCTAGCCAGAGCCCTCGACCAGTCAACCATAAAAACAGACAAACGTCATAATCCTGCAGTGCGTCTAGAGGATAACTCTTAAATTCAGGAAGGGAAGCTATATACGTATACATACGTCTGTGCATCCCATTCCATTTCTAACATTCCCAGATCTCAATCTCCAATGTTCGGAGATTATTTACCATTAAATCGATACACAATCAATCTAAAAACGGAAATCACCACAGCCATCAATCAAGAAAGTTGAACGTGCCTGGTGCGGACATAAGTCCTTGCTGGTGGCGCCTCGGTCCTCTCTCTATCATCCTCTCTTGGGGCATCCTGCCGCGCCCGTGCGTTGATCCCGAACAGACGATGCAAACTCCTCCCCCCGCGGCCATCTTCACTATCTCCCTCCTTCCTCGGGGCAACGTACCCCCCATCAACCACCTCCGGGCGTCGTGCTTCAGCAGTCCAGGCAAACGAATCTACCAAACAAAACACTTTCAGCGTCGCTTCCGCGGTCTCCACCTTGCCCCCCGGCTCCTGCCGGCCAAACTCCTTCTTTCATGCTCTCTTATATATTCTTACTTTTTACTTCTACGTCGGTCGCCAGTGCGAAGCGAACACACAGATTCAGGCAGATGCCTGGCTATCCCGGGGTGTTGCAGCAGCGACGGTTACACGGCGGTCGAGACGACGGCGGCGGCAGCGGCGGTAGCGAAGACGGCGGTTGCGGCGGCGGTGGTCACGGCGGCGGCGGTAACGGTGGTTACTGCATGCGCTTCATCGTCGCAACAGTGCAGAAATCCTCTGACTGCTGACGTTGCTGCTGGAGCTGCTGCTGCCCCTGCAACCGCTACTCTCCAGCGCCTTCGCCACCAGTGCCAAGCGAATCTACCAGGTCCGGCTCAAACTTGGCCCTCCCTGCTGGGATCGCTGCTGCTTCTGGTGCGGCATCTCCTGTCTCTCCTCGCACGTCCTTTCCTCCAGGACCTCGATCTCTTCTTCTCAATTCACACGCTGGCTCCCTGACTATCAGTAAGCACATCATCTAAGAATAGAAATGCTGGAAGCAGATTCCCACCACTCTAGGTTGGCCTGGGCTACGCTTGCCAATAGAAGATCACCGGCATTCACTAGTGTGTTGATTGATCTCTGAAGGTATAGACGCAGCTGGCACGGGAACGCGTGGCTGACTCCAGACATAACACGAAACTCCTCTCATATTATATCCGAGCTGTCGAGTCGACTCGCCTCATATGGAGCTACATCTAACGAGTGGCATTGGTGGGCACACATTACCCTGATATCCCAATACCCTACTACCAGAATCCTTTTCCAGCATGGAATTCCTCAATCTACGATGGATCTTACATGCCGTGTTTCTGAGTACAATCAACACTATAGCATACTCCTCCCATCTTTCCGTAGTTTCACTCGGTAAGTATCTTGCTCCTGCACTATACGTTTCCGTATCGTTCTTTATTGTACCTGTTCTTTCCAACAGCTCAAAATATTGGTCTGCTTCTTATGGCCATCTCTTCTGGAACTGCTGTATTTGAGTTTTTTTACTTCTTCCATTCCTGGTATAATAGTTTATCTGTTACCCATCCTGTTCACTCTCCTACCGCGCCTGTTTGTGATGACTCTCGTTTGCTGACTGTCCACATTATTAGGCAGTGATCCGTAATTCCTACATCTGCTGCGAATACACGTACTTCCGTTTAAATACTGCTTCCATTTTCTACCACCATAGAGTCAAGAAAAGAGCTTCTCCCTTTTGCAAGCATTGCCTAGTCGATTCTGGCCCTGGTTTGTAAACTCTATCGTTCACCGTCTTCGTACCATTGTTCTGAAGGAGCTTTGCCTCTTCCCCATATTGTCCAGAGTGTCTTCATTCGGGCTGCTTGCCTTCCCAGTTGTTGGATTAAAATCTCCCATTAGTACTATAAATATTTCTCCTTGGATTTAATGTTTCTGTGCACGTACCTGTACTTCCCCGAACTACCTCTGTAACCCCTTGACCTCTTCGACTCTGGGGGCATAAATACGTTTCCTGAGAAATAACACTTCGTTCCCCGCTCCCCTGGTATCGTTATCCGTATGATTTAGTCGAATGTTGTGCCTTTGATCACCTCTATTGTCACGCAGGTATTCCTTGACTAAAACCCCTACTCCCCCATCCCTCCTAGTCTTACTATTATTCCCCTTCCTCTTTCTCCTATTCATGCTTACTCTCCAATTGTCTATCGTACCCCCCCCCCCCTCCCTATTTCTCCCACGACTCTTGATTTCCCACTATGTCTAGGTCGCGCTTATACCTACCTGTTCCGCTATTTCTATCGTCCGCTATTTATATCCTCTCGCGCTCTTCCGTGGCGAATATACCTACGTTCCATGATCCTATTATCAGCTTCTTTTTCGTTTTACTATTCGCTCTACTCTTGATTTTTTTGTTCGTTCTCCGTCGTGTTACTTCTACTCTCTCGTGAATGCGGGTTATTTCCGTTTCCGTTTCCGGTTTAGTCTGCTTGCTCTACGCCACTATGCTTCTCCCCCACCTCCTTTGGATGAGTTACTGCTGTCTCCTGCCTCCTCTTACCTCCATTCACCCTAGGACTGCTTAGGTTCGCTATTTTGTTAGCTATACATATCTTCCATCCTAGCTTTCTAACCCATGCCGACACTGCCTTTGTTTCTACCCTCTGTCACTCTATGCTCGCTTTCGGTTTGAGCGTGACTCGAAAATGTTATCCCTTCCTCTTTACTTGTCCTGACGAAAAGCAACATAGTCCTACTTCGTCGCACTTCCTCTCAAACGCTGTTCTCGTCGTGTCGCTAGAAACTCCTGTTGATTGATCTCTAAAGGTATAGGCGCAGCTGGCACGGGAACGCGTGGCTGACTCCAGACATGAAACGGAACTCCTCTTATATTACATCCTCGCTGTGGAGTTGACTCGCCTCATATGCAGTATAGAGTTACACCTGACGTGTGGCATTGGTGGGCACACATTAACCCGATATCCCAATACCCTACTGCCAGAATCCCTTCCCAGCATTGAACTCCCCAATCTACAATGGATCTTATGTGTCGTGTTTCTGAGTACAATCAACATTCTCCCTACTCACTATACACGACCATACTACTACCCCCCCCTGCTCCTGTGCATGATCAATATTCCCCCCAGCTCTGTATATGAAAATGTACGATATCGCAGGGCTGATATATCTCAATATTATTATCAACTCGAATCAAACTCAGAAAGTCAAAAATCCAATCTGTAACTCAAAAATCAGATTCTTGAATCAACACTCAAATCCTAAAATCAGTATTCAAACGCTCAAATCCACAGCCTCTCTGTCGCAAACACATACAACTCTCGAAATCCAATGCCAAGTAAAACGGTCTTCTCGGATTCAGTCAGGTAAAACGGCATCTTCCGCGGACATGGTCCAAAGATATTCAGTGGAATCTCGTCGAGTTAGTACAGTGATCTCCGGGGCCCTCCCCTCGCCAAACGCTACTGGTGTCTACAGGCACACTATCATAATCATTCGTATTGTCTCCAGCGCGCACGCTCGAAAATAACAACTTACGAATTCGGCGAGACTTGAACCCCCGACCCACCCTAGGGAATTATATAGCACTACCTGCTGGACCACTCAGTCAGTACTGACTTCGAACAAAAGCACAAATTTTCAAGAACAAAAAAAATCAAACTCTCAGTTTCCGAAGTAGTACCCAAACCTTCCAAGTCGGAAAACATTTAATATATGGACCGCACACGCCCCCAGGCGCTTCGTAGTCTTTCTTCAGTCTCGTCAAAAACCTCTCCCTCTATTTTATAGGAAATTATTGCAAATCATAGAAAATATCACAGTAGCCATACTCATCAAAACAAACATTAAGCCAAGAAATTAAACGCCAGAGATCGCAAGGAACCCCGTTCCTCCGGACAAGAGTCTCTCCTTGTCCCCTACTCCCGCCATAGATGCACAGATCGCGACGGTCATGCGAGATAGCATACATTCCTTCACTTGAATTTTATTTAACGTTGAAACTACTCGAAAACTCCAATAACTCTCGCGGAATCCAAATCGATGAGAAAAACAATTCCAAAGCACAAACAATGAAAACATTCATCCAGATTCACAGGCAACCACATTTCAATAAGAATCACCCCGATGCCCCGAACACTACTGATGTTGCCTCCGCCGCGGCTGCCTCTCCGTCCGGTCTCATGGCGTCACCGCAGCTCGGGTCATCCAGCTTATCCTCCTGGGTGAAATCAAACGTCGCCTCCGCAGCATTGACCCGGCACACACAAGGGATGGGACGTGCATTCGAGCGATTAGGTCTACATTGGGTGCTTCACTCTTTTCACGCATTCACTGCTTGCAAACTCCTCTTTGGTATAGTTCAACTTCTCAAATGCTACTGCAAATAAACAGTTACCTGTCGACGAGAATACCTGGTCCGACATTGAACCCCAGTATCCCACGACCACTATATACTGCAGTACGTACTTGATGAACATATACAGCAGTGCCAAGCAAACAGTTTTCGTCTCTTATCATACTCAAAACTTTACCATCATCATTAGTAGTACCGGGGCAGCAGACGCTGGACGACGGGGTGTTCCTCTACTCTGCGGTTCAGTCAGTGTACTCTGATGTCTCGCTCTCAGTACCATACTACTTCTGCTGCTGTTATACTCGTATAGTATTCATCCGTCCACAAATATCTGGCATTTTTGGGACGTAACAAGTGGCGCGGGTCGTGCTACATAGCTACACATCAACCCAACAACTCAAAAACGAGATACTCGCATACAAATATGTAAGTATGTGAAATGCCGCAAACAGACGTGTTGCTGTAGTTGGGCACAAGGGTTCAACACATACACTTCTTTCTGCTGTGTACTTGCTCGGTTCTGCCAGCATCAGACCAACGCAATGCCAAACTCAGCAATAGGGTGGGCTTATCAATCCTCCTACTGTATATGATACGTAATGACGTCAAAAAGGTGCACATGCGCGAAGGGTCTTCGTGCAGTCATTGAGCTCACATCATTCGCACGTATCCCAACCAAATTCTAGAGTGCCTTCACCCTTTTCATTTCATACCTCGTACTCGTATCGATGCCCAACCAGAGCCCTCGATCAGTCAACCATAAAACAGACAGACGTCATAGTCCTGCAGTGCGTCTGCAGGAAAACTTCAGTGAGGGAAGCTACAGTATATACGTATACATCTGTGCATCCCATTCTAATTCAAACATTCCCAAATCTCAATCTCCAATGTTCGGAGATTATCTACCATTCTTAATCGATACATAACCAATCTAAAAACAGAAATAATCACAGCAATCAATCAACAAAGTCAAACGTGCCTGGTGCGGACATAAGCCCTTGCTGGTGGAGCCTCGGTCCCTTCTCTTTCATCTTCTCTCTCTCTTGGGGCAGCGCATCCTGTCGCGTCCGTGCGCTGTTCCCGAACAGATGACGCAGACTCCACCCCCTGCGCCCATCTTCACTATCTCCCTCATCTTCCTCGGGGGTAGCGTCTCCCCCATCAACCACCTGCGGGCGTGGTGCTTCAGCAGTCCAGGCAAAAGATTCTGCCAGAACACTTTTAGCGTCGCTCCCGCGGTCTCCACCCTTCCCTCCCGGCTCCTGCTGGCCAAACTCCCTCTTTCATATAATATTACAAGGTTCCCCTCCGGGAGGTGCCGCATGAATAGGGGAGTGGCGCAAGAGCGAAATAATATTCGTATGCAACCCTGCACACTTGTGCAGAAGTAGTACTAATAGTAGTACCTGCATCCACCCATCATTTTCACGTGAAGAACACACACAACCTATTTTTGAGGACAGGCTATTATACTACTGTTCACGGAATTAGTGTGGGATCATTACTACAAAAAAATAAAAATAATAGGGTAGCGGTAAGTGGATATATATTGATCCAGCCGACTCGCGGCGATTAATTCGTGAGTACAAAAAAGTTGCGCGAGGTCGAGGTTGCGCCATAATACTTTGTGACCGGTTTTGAGTAAGGTACAGCACATACATACTGGTACAAAATATATGTTGCCCCAAAATAAATATTTCTTGGTGCTCAGGGTATAACATCAAGGTTTCACAGATAAATGCTCGAGAACAAACTGTAGTCCGAGCACTGAGAGTATTGGAGTACTGTCGGCAAAAATATTGCCAGCGCTGAGAAGGCCAAAATACTGAGAGTAACGAGAGTGTGAGCAGTATACCGAACCCCGAGAATACAGGAAAGTATGTATCCGCAGTAGTATCGAAACACGAAATACTTGGAGTAAAGGCCATATGCGCAGAGTACAGAACCTCGAGATACTGAGAGTATTCGCAGTACATTAATCTGTATATTATTCCTCGCAAAAACCGTATCTCGAAATACTGCCAGACTGCTTTAAGTACTCAAGTTGTCTCCAGCGAAAGTGGTTTGCTCCAGCTCCCACTCGTGTGGGACTATCTGGGTGTGTTTGGTGCCGAACGCCGGGCCTGAGAATTGTCGACGCGGTGCACAGACGGTTGAAGTATACATCATACTCGAAGTATACTGGGCATATTGAGGATATTTCATTACTGCGAGTACTGAGTCACGCAGAAGCAGCAGTACGAACACTACCAAAGAACGAAATACTGCTACTGTAGACTAGAATACTTGTAGTATTCGCGGTACAGAACCCCGAGACACTTGAAGCACAACAGGAGGTATCCACGCCAGCAGCAGTAGCGAACCCCGCATTAGTGCGAGCCCGAAAGTATACGAAGTAGTACCGACAGAACCTCAAAATACTGCGAGTACTCGCAGTATCTCGAGTACAAAAACCCCAAAATACTGCGAGTGTACGAAGTACGTACGATACTAATAGCATTATTTTCTCGAACATACTTTGCTTTACTCCCAACTATTGGGAGTAGCTGTGAAATGTTGAGGTGCGGACGCGCGCCACACGTAAGCGCGCCCAAACTCTTTACCTTGGGTAAAAGCACAAATGTAACTTGTACCTGGTATATCATACTGTACGTTCAGAAAAGCAAGGTGGATGAATGTACTGGTTGGTACAAAAAACGTCAAGTGGAAAATAAACACACACAACTTATATTACTGTAGTATATCATACTATACGCTCAGAAAAGCAAGGTGTGGACGAATGTATTGTAACAGTAGTACTGCTGTTGTAGTTCTGGTACAAAAAAAGTCAAAAGTGAATTTAAAAAAAAGCGTGGATGGTGCGAGTCGAACCTCGGAGACGAAATTTTTGTTGCGCGCAGTATATACGTCTACGCTAGCACAATAGATATCGTACAACTGGCACATTGTGTGTTTTTACGCAATCTAAAACACTCTGCACGATGTCCTACAGCAGTAGAGTAGCTTGTACAGGTACGACTGCATATACAGCAGTACTGCTGTAGAATGCCACGCGAGGAACGTACGTGTACTGACCCCCTTTCAGCTGGCTCTAGGATCTATCGGTCAGCAATGTAGGACACACAGCAATGAGAACTACTGTAAGTATGTTTTGTACGAACGCTGCTGTACAAATAATTTGTTGTACAACAGTACGAACGATTTGTTTTGTTGTACTCGAGACGGCGAATATATCGATCCGGGGATAATGGGTCACACACTGCGGAAGGTACATGCATCGGCCAATGCCGATGACAACAACAACGAACTACAGTAGTACTGAGCTTACAGCGCGGATCTTCCATATGCGCATAGTACCCTGCCTGCTGCTGCTGTTGGCGCACTGTGCTGAGCACAGCTGGAGCAGTGGCAATGTTGGATCACACACAGCAATGCATAAGCAGAAAAAGAGGATTCTGAAGCACGGAGAGAGGTGTGTGTGTGATGCTGGTTGGTGTGTTCGTGGCGTGGTCAAGTGATCGATCGAATAAACCAACTGTGACAGCCGCAGTGCGATGATCCATACGCGCAAGGTGTGCTCATTGCTGCTGCTGCTGGGCAGCAGGGCAGCAGGGTTGTGGTGCTGTAGGAAGCTGGAGGTAAGCACGCTCTGTGCACTGCTGTGGCTATTATTGTTTTCTAGGCGGTGGTCTGTGCTCCGTGCAACACAAAAAATATGTACAGGGATATATATATCATCCTGGGTATACACGGATCAAAAAGTATATGGCAGACGGTGGAATGCGGACTGCAGGCTCCGACAAACGCAACCAACCACAGCAACAATGCGCATATGGGTGTGTCGCACACGCACGGCGGGTGGGCGGGGGGGCGGCAGCGTTGGAACGTTGGGATCTGCGCATGCTATCTGTTGTGTACCTGGTGAGAGCCTAGGGGAGAAAACAGACAGCATGACATGTATGTACCGATACGTACGTACAAAGTAAGGCCTCTTACTGAAACCAGGGAAATCGTCTTATCCACTCCCGCCGGAAAAAAAAACTTTGAGCGCCCGCCACGCGCTTCAGAGTGCACGGATCGCGCCGAGACCTAGACCAATGTGTCGGGCAAGGCTTCCCGTGTCCGTGTACTTGGTGTTCTGCCTAAAATTGCTCGTGCGAAGAGAAAAGTTTGCAAAAGTACGAAAATTTGACAAATATACGCATACATATACGTTCTACATCTACGTCGCCAGCGCGAAGCGAACCCACAGATTCAGGCAGATGCCTGGCTATCCCGGGGTGTTGCAGCAGCGACGGTTACGCGGCGGTCGAGACGACGGCGGCGCCAGCGGCGGTAGCGAAGATGGCGGTGGTCACGGCGGCGGCGGTAACGGTGGTTACTGCATGCGCTTCATCGTCGCAACAAAAGTGCAGCAATCCTCTGACTGCTCACGTTGCTGACGGTGCTGCTGGAGCTGCTGCTGCCCCTGAGACTGCTACTCTCCAGCGCCTTCGCCACCAGTGTCAAGCGAATCTACCAAGTCCGGCTCAAACTTGGCCCTGCTGGGATCGCTGCTGCTTCTGGTGCGGCATCTCCTGCCTCTCCTTCTCACGCACACGTCGTCTCCTCCAGGACCACGATCTCTTCTTCAAAATACACACGCTGGCTCCCTGACAAAGCACATCATCTAAAAAGAATAGACATGCAGGAAGCAGATTCCCACCTCTCTAGGTTGGCCTGGGCTACGCTTGCCAATAGAAGATCACCGGCATTTTCACTATCACGGGGGTCCATAGTTAATAGGACCTACGGTATACACAAAAAACTACATATTTCAATATTTTTACTAACAAGATTTGGTCCTATTTACAATGGTTCCCCGTAATAGTGTGTTGATTGATCTCTAAAGGTATAGGCGCAGCTGGCACGGGAACGCGTGGCTGACTCGGGACATGAAACGGAACTCCTCTTATATTACATCCTCGCTGTCGAGTTGACTCGCTTCATATGCAGTATAGAGTTACACCTGACGAGTGGCATTGGTGGGCACACATTACCCCAATATCCCAATACCCTACTGCCAGAATCCCTTTCCAGCATGGAACTCCCCCAATCTACCATGGATCTTATATGTCGTGTTTCTGAGTACAATCAACAACTCCAAATGCCAGCACTGCTATTAATAGTACGTTACCCTTCCAGTCATTCTTTCTCCACCCACCCTCCTCACCTTCCCTCCTAATATCGAGAATATCTCCAGCTTGTTTGTGTTATTGTTTGTAGTGGGAAATGTTCAAGTCACTGGGACTTGCCATTCCTAGTACTTGTTGAGGGTCTGTTTTCTTTCAGTTCTCTTGCCGGTGCGCCACAAAAAAATGTGCCTCCGACACGGCTTGGTAACCTAGAGCCAAGTTCAACACCCTTTACACAAGCACCCCACGTTTGTGTCAGGCGATCTACCTTGGTCACCATCTTAGCATCCCACGATCGTATCTTCTAGCTTCATGCGCTGCTGTACTGGTTACTTTCCACCAGGGAGGTCATTTTTACCGTGCAAGGTTCAAGGACGACTTGGATAACACAAAAGCTTACACACATCTGAACGCCCCGTGCGTCGCTTTCTACATCATGCTGGTTTCACAATTGGTAGCTACCCCACTGATGCTCCCGATTGGCCGTCGCAGTCGAAAGCTTGGCCAACGACCCCCCCACACATTTTTTACCGGCTTCTATCCTTCAAGATATCCACGTATCGCTTCGTGCTCCTTTAACCTTGGTCATATGTGGTCGGTCATTGGCAACGCGTTTATTTCATGGGTTCCATGGGTCTTGATTTAATCATGCATCATTGACCCCTCTCCCTCACATGGCGCATGGTATGTGCACCTAATAATAGTGTAAGGATATTTGGGATAATGTCAGGCCAGATTTCTACCGCCCAATGGAAACCGGATTTTTTTCCCGGGTATCCCACCAAAAGACCCCAACCTTCACACGACTTGAACCTGTCGGGGTGACTTTGCAGTATATTTCTGTGTGCATGTAAGGTAGCCCGCCTTCATGCTACGTAGGTTTTGGGTTTATATTCGGTGTATTTCCTATAGGTAACCTGGTACGATATAGGAGAAGATAACGTACACGAACGATACTTGTTTGGTTTTTCATGCTGCCTGAATCTGGTTTGTGTTTTAATATAGGGGACCAAAAAACCACTGGTTAGTGGAGAATGCTGTTTCATACCGGTCGCCCCGGTGGCTCCGTGGTGTCCTCGAATGCTGCTGGAGTTGATTCCGTGAGTTCAAAATCAAATCCCACCGCCGTGGGGTGATATTTTCTTTATTTTCGAAAGCACAAAAAGGAATAGGCGAAATTCGACGCGAGTCGACAAGGGAAGAAACGGCGAAGTATGTATTCTCGCCGTCAAAATGAAGGCACGAACCGCAGTGGGGAGGAGGGAGGGAGGAGACTCTGCTATGCGCCCCCGGATCTGAGATAAGAATAGGAGGGAGAGAGGAAAGGAGGGCGAACATTGCTAATGGGAAGAGAGAGACAAGCACAAAAATGTTTAAAACCGGTTTGTGTTTTGATAGAAATATGTGGTTAGTTGAGTATTTTCATGTCTAAATCCGGTTAGTGTTGAAGTGTTACGATGTGTGCAAAATTAACTGGTTATTCGTATTGTTTCATGCCCAAATCTGGTTTTTGTGTTCTCGCATGAGAAAAGAAAAGAAAAATCACCTACGATGTTTCAAGTCTATCTGTTTTGTGTTTGGGTACATGAAAATAAATGGTTAGTTGAGTAATTTCATGCCTGTACGCGTATCTGGTTCGTACATTGATACGGGGGGGAAAAGTGGTTAGTTGAGTTGTTTCATGTCTAAATCTGGTTGTGTTTTTTTGGTCTAAGAAGAATAAGTGGTTAGTTGAGTTATTTCATACCTGGTACCTACCTGGTATAATATCTGTTTATTTTGGTACGGAAAAAAATGATCACCAGGTAGTGAGTAATTTCATGTCTAAATCTGGCTTGGTGTGGGCCTATACTGTGATTTCGTGTCTATTGCGTTGTATCTGCTGTACCGGCGGGTTTGGTTGTTGAGCTGTTGTTTGCATGGTATCTGCGTCTGGTTTACGTGGCATTTGTACTGGAAGGGGCAGTCTGTACATTGCATTCTAGTGCCTGGTGGCTTGTTGTGCAGCGTCGTCGCCACTCGAGCCAACCCATCCAGATTTAGAGGAAGGGGTTGAGGGGGGGGGGGGTGGTTCCCTTGCGTTGGACCTTTATCTCGGAGGATACTGAACTGTATGGGCCGCGCACAGAGCGTGATATCGTCGTATCGGATTTCGAGGTATGTTTTCACAGAACGTCCGCTTCTAGCCATCCAAGTCAGAGACCTTAGCGGGGGCACCAATATGTGAGATTCAGATCGAAAATTCGCACTGCAAAAAACGAAATACTGGTTTGTGATAGTTTGTTTCTCGGTCGTCGCTGTCTTCACAAGCGTAGCGGAGACGGTACAACCTCCGTATATATGCAGGTCATCAATATATGTACCTAGTAATAGCGATGCGCGAGCGCCCGATTGGCGTCCTTCACATTGTCTCTCACATACCTGGTAGACCACATCTCTGGTACAGCAGTACTGCTGTAGATAATGGTTCCGAGGTTCGTCGCCACTTTCAGCGGCCAGCGATTTTGATCTAATATTAGAGATCTTGTCGGGGTTTCTTGGCATTATTGTTTGACTCTAGCGGGGATGTTGCGAGCACACAGGCGACGAGCCAGAGCAAGGATGTCGCCAGCGTCGGGGATACACACATCCGATGGCCATGATACGCGTCGTTCGCTCGTATGCGGAAATAGATTTGTGTGGTCGCGTAACCATCCCTGCCGGAGCTCGTATCTCCGCTATGTAGCTTTAGCGCCTAAGCGACCCGCCTGGAGCGCAACGCTTACTCTACTCTGGATCTAAAACCACAACCAACCTTCCTCCGCTTCCCCACCGCCTCTTCACCAACGCTACCTCGCTCCACTGTGTGGCCAGCTCTTCTCATGTCCAGAACCTCTGGGACCCAGGTATATACTTCGTACATAAACAAAAATATACATACATATGTTATGGCACTCTTATCCTCTAAACGGTAAGTGTGCAGCATAAGCAGTACCATACCGTCCACGTAGCTCGCGTATCGTGCAACCTCATCGCGTTGAAGTTAAGGGGTCTTCTTATCTATGACGACCTGCACGTTTGTAGGCTTCCGTGTGCCTACGCTCCAGTACTGACTGGCCATGACGTCAACTCGACCGAACTACAAGCCGGGTCGAAAGCAGAAAGTGAAAAACGGCAGATGAAAGAAGGGGGCGCCCGCCCATCGATTTGATTTCCACCGATGACCCCTCGAGCATCGACAGTTTTTAAGGTTACCCCAGCAGCCGGGATTGCTTCGTATGACCGACTCTGCATTCATCGCTTGTTTTCGACACTTTCCCTCCGTGAAGTCCCCAACCGGACAACAATACGTGGTACCGTTGCCGGTATGGCCGTTCCAAGCAAAACGTGATGGGGGGCAGTTCCTCGTAAGGAACGGTGACGGTCTGCGACCGTACCTTCTTCAGCTGGTGGACATGGACCACGTGAGGTCCATCGTTCCGACGGTATTGGGAGACTCCAAGTACGTCAGCAATATTACCGACAAACTTACCAAATACAAGGAGATCTACTGTAGATCTACCCCATCCAAACCAAGGGGGAAGCCATCGACATCATGCTCTGCATACAGCGGGCGGTGGCGCCCCCAGGGTTTCTAATCGACGACCTTCGGGCTGATAACTAAGCACACCATACCGGGGAAACCCTCCATGAACAATTTCGCCAAACGACGACCAATCTCCGCCACGCGGCGATCAACACACATCAGCAGATAGAGATGTCGACGCGCGATGGGATAACTCTGGCGGAAAATCACGAGGTGCTTATTGTCGGACATGGGGCTCCCGAAATTCTTTTGGCGAGAGCTATTGTTCACCGCGGCGAACCTAGCGAACCGGACACTGCACTAGACGCTCAACATGGGAACGCCGTACCCGGCTTCCCATGGAAAGGAGGCGAAACTGCAATATGACGGGACCATTGGCTCCACGGCTTTCGCGCACATCGAAACGCTCACCAAGAAGCTGGAGGACAGGTCTTGGGAAGGCGGCCTCTGCGGGTACAGCCAGGACACCGGCGTACCGCATCTACAGCTCAACAGCACACAAGATGGTTGAAAGCTGGAACATTGTGTTCATCGAGACGCCGTCCAAGGTGGTTTCAACGCCCACCAACGAGCTGAAAAACATCGGCGAGATGGGAAACATCTGCAGCATCAGCATTCGCGAGTACGACGGCATGTTGCAAGGCGTATAACTCGGGGCTACACATCGCGCGTCGAGTTTAGAAACGGTGCGACGTACGACCACATCATTCCCACTGTGCAAGTGCACGATTCGGGAGGATCACCGGCAGCACCCCCGGACGGCGTCGGCAGACGATAATCACCGACGGGCGATGCCGGCGAGCAGCAACCGGCGGCAGACGGTGGAAGCAAACAGCACGGGGGATCCACTGGAGGGATGGCCTCCAGCTGAGGGAGGGCGGCACGTCAGCATCAGGTGACGCCAGCAGCGACAAGGAGCGGCAGCAGGGCCGTTGCAGCACTACCAACGACTTCCGCTTTGCGTGAACTACAGCAACTCTTATCTCTACACTAACCAGCAGCTCTTTTACGGAGCTTAAGCCGATCCTCACGAAAAAGGTGTCGATTGGTCTTTACCAGCTCTTGGGGTGTTGAGACATGCCCGAAAAACGAATGGAGAATGCTTCTGACAGCGGAGCTCCCGTCGTGTCATCCTTAGCCTAGTACCCCGGGACCATCGTAACCCACGCCTGGCCTAAAATGACACCTCGCAGAGCTTCCCAGCTGCGAGTACTTATATATTCATACCACACATGCCTACAAGGTTCCCCTTCGGGATGTAGTTGACTTGAAATCCCGGGGGTGTCGCAGGTTGAAGAGGGACAGGCGTTCCTATGTATATATATCAGCATGTTAGGTTCGCTGGTGTTGTTGTTGTACTGCTGTTGCTGCTGCTGCTGTACCGCTGCTGTACTGCGCGGGTGCTTTTGAAATGTAGAGGAACGTGGGGTGGAATCATCCAGCTCGTTGTGTTCAGGATGTCACGCCCACAGAAGCACACACAAGCACCGTTCGTGCAGCTGTCTCGAAGTTCGCTGAAGTGCTCGCGAAAATGATGACAGTCATCGTAACTGTCTTCGAAGCAGCAGGCCTCACGGTGTCGAAAAAGAAGACAGAGACAATGCTTCTAAAAACACCAGACCAGAGAACCCTCGCACCACCGCTCGTCACCGAAGCGGCAGGTCAGAGGTATAAGCAGACGGCCCAGTTCTTATACCTAGGCGGCATTATCCACGAAAATGCTGAACTCTCACTCGAAATCGACCGAAGGATCCGTCTAATGCGAGCATGCCTCAAACGGTTCGGTCCGGTGTTGTATGATAGGACGACCGCCCCCCTTAGCTTGAAAGTCCGAATGCTGAAGGCCGAAGTGATTGAGACCCTGCTGTACGGGTGTGCGACGTGGACCCTTAGAGCGAAACACTTTGCCAAGGTTTGAACGGCTCACCACCAAGTAGTCACTGGCTTCCAGCGCCGACTTCGTAATGACCATACCACCCTCTCGTGCGCGAAGGTCCTCAAGATGACACGTTGCGAGAGCATCGAAAAGACCATTCGTAAACAGCGGCTCTTCTTTGCGGGGGGCGTGGCACGGCAAAGCAGGAGCGATTACCCAGTCGGGTATTGTTCGGGATGATGGCTGGTGGGCAGAACCCGAGACCTGGCGGACAGTTCGAGACTTGCCATAGATGCACAGTCGAAGACCTTAGGGAGTTCCGAGCCACCGAAGAGCCAACGGAACTTGACCCCTTGTTGTTTGGAGTTGAGACCGCGCTGTGGTCCACTGCAGCAAAAAATGCGGGGAAGTGGTACCGGGGGATCCTTGAAGCAGCCGAAAGGTTCATGGTGAGGTGGCACGAGATGAGGCTGAGTTGAGTAGGCAGCGCCGCGCATCCGCCGTGGGTAGTGTCCAAGGGGATGGGGGGAGGGAGGGCAACAGGAAGAGTGGCAGAAAACCCGATCAAGGGTATGCGCGGGGGGGGGGGGGGACAGGAGGAGTAGAAGGGAAACTGCAGTGGACGAAAGTAGGAAGGAGATGGGAGACAGGGTAGCAAGGCACCAGGCCGACTAGGAAGTAGAACATGCCTAAACTACTCGCGCCACCAACTGACGCAGCTGGTTCGAACGTGGTCTTCCTTCGCCTTCTTTTTTTTTTTTTCTTTCTTGCGCTGATCCTCTGTGATTTTCTATTTATTGTATTTATCTTCCTTTGTTCTATTGATAAGCCTTATTAAAGGAATCGCGTGGCGTGGGTGGATGAAGAGCCTGTTTGCTTGTTTTGTATTGTCTGACGCCGAGGGGCGGGGCATAGTTGACGAACGCAGGATGGAGACGGCAGACAGGGTAACAAGGTACTAGGCGGACTAGCAGGGAGAACCTGGCTATGCTACTTGTACCACAAACTCTGCTGCCGCTACGAATCTGGAGGGTGCTTTGTGCTTTGGTTTGCCTGTATTTTTCCAATTGGTTTTTAGTCTTACCCCCTGTTTACAAGTAGTTAATAATAGTGGTGTTTTCTTCTTTTTTTTTCCAGCTCGTTCTTTTGAAGTGTCTGTCACATCCCCTGCGGGGGGGCACAACAGTTTGTTTCTTCTTTTTCTTCTTTCTCTTTTTCTCTTTCGATTCGTCTCCTTTGAGTTTGTTTTTTTCTTTGTTTCCTTTCGTTTCTCTATTTCATATAACGTGTATGTCGTGCTTGTCGTATCACTGATGAACCATGGCATTGCATTGTCGACTATGCTTATTTCATACCTGGCTACGTACTGTAGTATCTCTGTGGCGTAGTTTTGCGACCACATAACTTGTACAAGTAACTCTCTAGGATTGAAGAATCGGTACGGACACTAGTTGTGCTGGATGTCCACGAGTAGAAAGAACGGTTTAATGTCAAGAATACACACACAAAAATAGCACCTTGAAGATTGGGTACTACTGCTGTTGTACCCTGGATTCCCGAACGTTAAACGCTAGCTGATACAGCTTACAGCAGTGATACAGGTGCAGTATAGGCCTGCCAATAACAAAGTGCCCAATAAAAACAAAATGCTCACTTTCGGGAGAACGCTACGCAAATTAGGTTAAGAAAAACGGCTCAGTGGTAAACTCTACACTAAACCTTATATAATAGACTATGCTCAAGGTTGCTTCAAGATGGCGCCCCAATAAGAATCTCAGGCTTTGCCCAGATTAGGTGTTTCTCGTTGGCGGGCCCATACTGTTCGCACACAGCAGGAGGGACAAATAGCATAACTGGTAGCGAACAAAGAGAAAGCTGAAATTATGCCTCTCGAATCCTGCTGCTGCAGCATACACGCACGCACACGTACGCTTACGCAGACACGCACGCTCAATCACGAACACACCCAGCAGCACCGTCCGTGGATGTCACAAAGGGAACAACTGCAAGCGCGGCTGCTCTATCGGGGCTGCAGGCCTAGCCTTTGAGGGGTGTTGTGGTAATTCCGAAACAGCAGCGGAGGTGTAACATGGAAAACATCGGGACTTCCAAGGATTCGCTTGGCTCTGGCTAGGCCGAAAACGATTCCGTGGTTATTTGTCAGATTTTACGACTTTAAGCGCCCAGAGCATGCGCCACGGAGCTCGGCCGGGACCCACACTTGCATCGTGGTGTACACGCGCCCCCCCTGCGTGCCCCGCACGCCGAAAGCACGAGGACACAGCACGCAGAAAGCACGAGGACACACCCACGGCCCAAAGAGAAAACTTTCGTGTTCCACGAAAAAAGTTACTTTGGCAACAAACGCACACCTGGCATGCACCCACAAAAATCTGAAAAGACGAATCTCCAGTCTCATCGAAGGTGTACGATTAAAAACAAGTGAGAAAATCCCAACAGATAGACCAAAGACGCCAGGAGTCAGGAGACATCACTTTCACCCTTTGCCAGACAACTATTTTCGCGGGAAAGCGAATTCCAAACTTTGACGGCGCCAAAAACGAGCGTGCCCTGAAGAGATGGCTGAGATTGAACAACAATAGTAATAGTTGTTTTCCGCGGCGCAACATTCCAAAACACAATTCTTGGGTCGTGCTGGGGAAAATTCGTAGGACTGTCAACACAGCAATCTCCTGAGGACCAACGCCAGGTGCTACTCGAAGTCCTCTTCGGCCTGCCCCGTACTTGGGGTGGGCCGAGGAAGTCCGCCAGGACCTGCAACGGTCTAGCGACAGTCACACGAACATCGAGCTTCGGGCTGGGTAGAGAGGGTACCTTGCGCGGTCCGGCTGGTGGCCTGGTCGCTTTGAGGACCGCGTGGGGTGGTGGTGATGTTTTTTCTTCTTAACCCCGACGCCAAGGAGTTCATCCCTCAGGCGGGACGGGTACATCACCACAGCAGAGAGCGCTACATGGGCAGTCGGGGGAGTGGAGAGGCTGGCCACAGCGTGGGTATGCATGCACGACAGGAAGGATGGGAGTGTCGGCGTTGGCTGGGACGGCTGCACCCAGCCAACGGAAACCAAGGCGCGTACGGGGCTACGAAACGGAGAGCCACTTTCTTTCGCCATAGAGAAGAAAAAGAAACAACCAACTGGTGCAGCTGGTTCGAACGTGGTCTTCCTTTGTCTTCCTGTTGTTTTTGTTTATTTTTATTTCATTTTATTTTCTTCTTTTTGCGCTGACCCTATGTGATTTTCATTTTATTTCTTTCTCTTCCTTTTTTCTTTCTCTTCCTTTCTCCGATTGATAAGCCTTATTGAAGGAGTCGTGTGGCGTGGGTAGATGACGAGCCTGCTTTGCTTGTTTCGTATTGTCTGACGCCGAGGGGCCGGGCATAGTTGACGAACGCTGGACGGAGGCGGCAGACAGGGTAGCAAGGTACCAGGTGGACCAGCAGGGAGACCCTGGCTGTGCTACTCGTACCATAAACTGCTGCGCTTTGTGCTTTGTTTGGTTTGCCTGTTATTTTCCCTTGGTTCTAAGTCTTACTCTGTTGACGACTATTATAGTGGTGTTTTCCTTCTTTTTCCTTTTTTTTTTTTTTTTTTTTTCCAGTTGGTTCTTTTCAAGTGTCTGCCAGATCCCCCGCGGGGGGGGCACGATGGTTTGTTTCTTATATATATACGTATATGTTTTTTTTTTCTTGTTTTTCTTTCTTCTCTTTCGATTGTCTTCTTTTTTTTTCTCTCTCTTTGATTCGTTTCGTTTCTCTAGGTTATGGAATGTGTGTGTCGTGCCTGTCGTACGCAGTATGTTGACATGGCATTGCATTGCATACGTGGCAACGTAGTATCTCTGTGGCGTAGCTTTGTGACCACAGAACTTGTACCTCTCTAGGATTGAAGAATCGGCACGGACACTGGTTGTGCTCGATGTCGACGGATAGAAAGAACGGTTTAATGTGAAGAAAACAACAACAACAACAACAACAACAACAACAACACAACGCCCCAACGGGTAGGGTGGGCCGTAACTGGACCAAATCTGGCGGGAAGGCCTCGTAGCCTAGGTTTTGGTTGTTGGGTGAGCTCGCACGAGTCCCGCACTACCCGGAGGAGACGACTCTCGCGGGTGGCTATCTTCCCCGCACCTGCCCCTCTCGGGGGTCAGGTCGGGTCAGCGCGCGCCCAAGCGCCAGTGGTGACAGCAGCCTGCTCTGCTGCTGCAACTGGAGCTATAGGTTAAATTGGCACACGACACGAAATCTGAACGTGGAAGTGCGGTGAGCTTAACACCCAAGCGTCTCCAGGTCCCGGGGTTTCCGGTCAATCTAAACTCTAGATGTGTTATCGGAACAGGAAAAAAAAAACATTGCTATCTTAACACGCTGCGTTTAGAACCTCGGCTGGTTCGTGCTTACCGGATAGCGATGCTGACTTGTTAGAGGTTCATCTACAGCAGCTAGTGTTTCTCTAAGGATTGACCCCCCGCAGGTTCTCAACAGAGAGAGGCCTACCTCGACTAAGAGGTGCTCCATCCAGTGGTCGAAATTGGTCGAAATCTGGGGTGCACAAAATGAGACAAAAAACAACCCCCAACTGAACGTTTGCAGCCTGAAAGTCCGAATGCTGAAGGCCGAGGTGATTGAGACCCTGCTGTACGGGTGTGTGACGTGGACCCTCAGAGCGGAACACTTTGCCAAGCTTCGAACGGCTCACCACCAAGTCCTGTTGCGAGTCATTGGCTTCCAGCGCCGACTTCGTACTGATCATGCCACCCTCTCGTACGCGAAGGCCCTCAAGATGACACGCTGCGAGAGCATCGAAACGACCATCCGCAAACGGCGTCTCTTCTTCGCGGGGGGGGTGGCACGGCAAAGCAAGGATCGACTACCCAATCGGGTGATGTTCGGGACGATTGCTGGTGGGGAGAACCCGAGACCTGGCGGACAAGTTAAGACTTGGCATAGATGCGTAGTCGAAGACCTTAGGGAGTTCCGAGCCACCGAAGGGTCAACGGAACTTGCTCCCTTGGTGTTTGGAGTTGAGACCGCACTGTGGCCCACTGCTGCAAAAAAGGCGGGGAAGTGGTACCGGGGGATCCTGGAAGCAGCCGAACGGTTCATGGTGAGGTGGCACGAGGCTGAGGCTGAGCTGAGCAGGCAGCGCCGCGTATGCGCCGTGGGTGGTGTCCAAGGGAATGGAGGGAGGAGGGGCAACAAGAGGAGTAGCAGAAAACCCGACCAAGGGAATGCGGAGAGGGGGGGGAAGAGGAGTAGAAGGGAAACTGCAGTGGACGAAAGTAGGAAGGAGATGGCAGATAGGGTAGCTAGGTACCGGGCAGACTAAGAAGTAGAACATGCCTATACTACTCGTACCACCAACTGGTGCAGCTGGTTCGAACGTGGTCTTCCTTTGTCTTCCTGTTGTTTTTGTTTATTTTCATTTTATTTTCTTCTTTGCGGTGACCCTATGTGATTTTCATTTCTCTTCCTTTCTCCGATGGATAAGCCTTACTGAAGGAGTCGTGTGGCGTGGGTGGATGACGAGCCTGCTTTGCTTGTTTCGTGCTGTCTGACGCCGAGGGGCCGGGCATAGTTGACGAACGCTGGACGATGGTGGCAGACAGGGTAGGAAGGTACCAGGCGGGCCAGCAGGGAGACCCTGGCTAGGCTACTCGTACCATAAATTGCTGCCGCCACCTGGAGCATGCCTTGTGCTTTGTTTGGTTTGCCTGTTATTTTTTTTTCCCTTGGTTATTAGTCTTACTCTGTTGAAAACTATTAATAGTGGTGTTTTCTTCTTTTTTTTTTTTTTTTTTTTTTTTTTTTTTTTTCCAGTTGGTTCTTTTCAAGTGTCTGCCAGATCCCCTGCGGGGGGGTACGATGGTTTGTTGCTATACTGAAGTATATACATATACCAGATATATTTTTGTTTCTTTTCTCTTTCGAATTGTCTTTGTTTTTTTGTTTTTTTTCTCTTTGTTTCGTTTTTGTTTCTCTAGGTCATGGAATGGGTATGTCGTGCCTGTCGTACGCAGTATGATGGCATGGCATTGGATTGCATACGTGGCAACGTAGTATCTCTGTGGCGTAGCTTTGTGACCACAGAACTTGTATCTCTCTAGGATTGAAGAATCGGCACGGACACTGGTTGTTCTGGATGTCGACGGGTAGAAAGAACGGTTTAATGTGAAGAAAACAACAACAACAACAACAACTTCACTTGCCGACAGCTACTACTACTGCTCTTCACAGGAAACTACAGCCCGCGAAATTTAGGGATGCTCATGATGGGGTCTGCAAGGGCATCGGGTGCGCCAGACGGCAGTCGCAGGCAGCGACAAAATACGCAGGAGGTGTTTTCGCGTATTCGGAGTTGTTGCGAGCGAGCAGCACCAACAGCTCGCAAAAACGCTGAAGTGTTTCACGCAAGGGAGCAGCACAATGGCTACATCAACCGATGTAGAAATGGTCTTCACAAGAAGATTGCTGTTGCCCAGGCAGACGGCATATTTCTTAGGGAGTCGTCGTCGAAAACGCTGCTGAGCGCAAAACTACGTTCCCATGATGGGTATAATATTATTAGTAAGTTATTGGGCCCAAAAAAGTGCAAAAAATGGGCTTATTAATAAAGAGCTCAGGACTGCCTGTCGTATGTTTGCGTCAACCATTCTATAACCACGATATACGGATCTTGGTTGCAAGTCCCTCGCTCTAAAATTCCAAGTCGTAAGTAGTTGTTGTTCTCACATTAACCAAGTAGAGTGAGTATAAGTATGTTCAAAACGCTCACGCGCGGGTACAGACGCATTCCTGAGCGTGCTGGAGCTTTATTTTATTTCACCAATCCGCCGGAGGATAAAAAACAAAACAAAACAGAAAACCAACAGCAGTACAGCTGCTTAGCACCGGCGCTACACAACACCAAGAGGGCCCAGCTCTACGCCGTTGGACAAGAACGCTTGGATTGATCGCCGCTGCTGCTGATGCTGCTGCTGCCGTGCGGCTGCTTTCGTTACTTTTGCTGCTGGCCTGCTGCTGCTGCTGCTTCTGCTGTTTTGTGCTGCGGTGCTGCTGTGTTACTGTTGTGTCGTGTTGTTTCTTCATTGCGACCCGTTTCAAGCTGACTGAAGGAGACATTCTACGGCTTCCACACAAAAAAAAAACCAGCACGAACAACAATACACGGCACCACGTCACCAGCGCTGAACATCCAGGAGGGCCAAGATGTACGCCGGTGCACCGGACGACTACAGGGGGGATCGCTGCTGCTGCGGTGCTGCTGCTTTTTTCGCTGTGTTTGCTGCTGCTGCCGCTGCTGCTGCTGCTGTTGCTCTGTGTTACTTTCTGGGGAAGATTTCGAGCTGACTAAATACCATAATGGAATTGAGCCTGTCTTGTGACCACGGAGTATATTTTGGCGACAAGACTTACACAACAACTGCCGTCCACCACGCACCGATGCGCACAAGTTTACGAAAGTTCTAAATATCCTGCCGTGTGAGTTCCTATTAATAGCGACAGCCAAACGGTTCACAGGGTGCGTTTCTTCGAGTGGTGGGGTGCGGTTCGGCGCGGTTTTACCGCACCGCACGAATATCATATGCCTTCGACAAAATGGAACCGCATCGCATCGCATATTAGTAGGGTTCTAAAAAATAGAACCCACACCGGACCGCACCGTTCGATTTAAAAAAGCAAACAAAAACCATGAGAAGATCGCAGGGTCTTGAAAATCAAGTACAATATGGTAACACTACTGCTGTAGTTGCCACAGCAGTACGGCGCGGGTGCGGGTATGGCGCGCCGCATTTTTGGCCGGGTTTAATTACACCGCATCTCACCTTGTACGATATCAAATGGGCCATACAGGTGGAACAAGCACGACGGATAAGCGTGTCTGGCGTATCACGCAGCTTGCAAAGTGGAGTCTCAGCCATTAAATCTGTTGTACTCACAGCTAAAGTATTCGTACATTTTTGTACAAGAACATGCATCAAACCACTGCAGCACCGCTTCTGCTACAACGAGAAAACCAAACAACAAAATCTGCACCGTATCTCACAACGCCGTGTGGTGGGATTCTGCAACAAGATGGAATATAGACGAGACGTATTACGCAGCTTGCAAAGTTGAGTATCAATCAACTATTTAATCAGTCGAACTCACAGCTATTGTAGCTGACGTATTTCATGAAATTCTAAAAAAATAGGAAGCCGCACCGCGGTTCGGTGTTGTACACCGCACCGTGAAGACGACGCCAAACTACTCTTAAGAGTACATACGCACACGAGGTTTTAGTATGGATCATTCGGCCCTACAACACCCTTTCTTTGACGGTGCACTTTTCCCCTCGACAGACATGTTTGTCCCAGACCAGTCGTCGAAAGCAACAACACACTGGCAGAAAACAAACCGCAGCAATCAGTGCAGTACGTACTGTTAGTGCATTGTCCTGTTGCAGAGCTACGCGTACCAATGGCGTACCATGGTATCATTTGAACATGCTAGAAAGAGGTACTCGTGCGATTCGTTTCCCCTCTTCTCTGCACTGCTATTATGCTTGTGATGAATCTGTGTGTTTGCTGAACCACAAGGGAGTGGCGCTCGAAAATATAAGGAACGTTTTGATACCAATATCATCTTGATGGCTTTTATATTTACGGACTAATTCCTAACCACGCCGATTCTGCGATTCTATGCACGGAGAAGAGAAAACGAAACAAAGCGAAAAAACTCGAAGACCTCAAACCGGGCAGCAAAAGTTAGTAGAGTAATACCTCGACATTGGTTTTGCTGAACGATGAGGCGGGGCGTCCGATGGTTATTGGCTGTACCCGTGGCAAGACGAGGCACGCTAGTCTGTAGGGTCTAAACGTAAACTTTGATCGGAACATTCGGGGTTTCTATGCAATACTGAAGCGTGTTCAAGTAGGGCGTATTTCATATGAACTTTTGAGAGGTGAGGCAATTTTTCGGTCAAGTTGCCAGAGGGTGCTAAGTGCCAGGTGGCGGATCATCCTCTGCTACCTCGCTTCTGCGTAGTCTCCTGTCTCTCGAAGCTGTCGGCACATAAGACGAGACGTGTGATTCCGCTGGCGCATCGCCACGAGTTTAAGTTGAAGGTTCGAGGTCAAACGGGAACACTGCTTAGGAGGAGGAGGAGGAGGAGGAGCGGCTGGAGGAGCCTAGCATGGGATTGACAACGTCATGCGAGGCGATTGAGCGTGAGATGACCACTTGTGCGATATTCCGATAGTTGTACGAGTTTGTGCACCGTGTGCTCCTTTCGATTCGATGGGGGCTGGCTAAATAGGCGAAGCGAAATCGGAAATTGCCTAGTTGATACGTAAAACCTTCAGTTTGTACTTTACTGCTCTATATACGCCCTCTTATTTCAGGTCTCTTTGATTCTGTGATAGAGCGGTGTACCAAAGGCACCACGGGTATACCTGGTACACGGCAGGAGTTGCCTGCTTCTGCTGTTTTGTACGATGTGCAGCAGGGATGCCAAGTGTGAAATGCCTGCTGTAGGTTTCATGGGTGTCCAAGCAAGGACGTAATGTCTGTGCATGTACCCGTATCGTAATATTGCGTACTGCTTCTGGGAGAGCCGCAGAGGTCTCGCTGCAGGGTGTAGTAGGTATATTTTTTTTCGTCACTACAAATAAAATCATACCAGCTACAAGTACTGACAGAGTTTCTCAGTCATGGCCGTCCTCCCTTTATACCTGGTACGACGTACAGCAGGAGTATACCAGGTACAGCAGTACAAGACTATTTATACATGGTGCATGGAGATGTCGTGTTACTCGTACAGGTATACTAGTAATTGGTCGTAGTGGGGCGCGACCTCAGTAGTACCTGCAGTAGTCATATCTGCGATGGATCATGCTGAGTGAATGCGGATTATTCTGTATTGTCCAGAACCAACACGAACGAACATCTATTATGATAAGTACGCGGTCGTATGTATCCGTGACCACGTTGTGATGTTCGGCTTCATTATTTTTGAGAAACAAAAAATCGTCAGCAGCAGCAGTTGGGCACACGAGGCCAGAGTCAGCGTCGCTATACGCTCGACTTGTCGGTCTAACTCGACCCTTGAACCCTTTGTACACATAATCGGTTTAGTCATGTGTTTCCTGGTTCCAACCTCGAAATTCGGCATAAAAAGGGTCGTTTTTTAACAAACACATAGTTGGCAAAAAAATTATTGGAAAGTTAGATTTGCCAATTACGAGCAAGTTTTTTGCGAAGCTTTTTTATGGATATTCCCCAAGCCCCTCGTTGGCAAGTTTGTGGAAATTTGGACTTGCCATTACTTATGAAAAGGTTTTTGCAAGACTTGAAAATCCAAATTTCCAAAGACTGTTTTCAATATTTGAAGACGAAAAATCTGCACCTCACATGTTTTGTCCAACAGAAAAAGCTTCTCGTAGCAGGTGCCACCATTACTACTGATGCACAAAATCTACAGCGGAGCTTCTCCAGTAGCGAAACAGCAGCAGCAGTAGCAGTAGGACACACGAGGCCAGGGTCAGCGTCGCTGTACGCTCGGCTTGTCAGTCTATCCCTCTAACCTTTTATACACGTACTCGATTTTGTCGTGTTTCCTGCTTTATAAATCGAAATTCGGTATATTTCAAGACGAAAAATGGCATATTTTGTCCAACAGAGAGGGCTCCTCGTAGGTGCCACCACTACTGCTGATGTACGACATCTACAGCAGAGCTTCTCCAGCAGCAAACAGCAGCAACAGAAGCAGTAGGACACACGAGGCCAGGGTCAGCGTCGGTGTACGCTCGGCTTGTGTCGGTTTAACCCTTGAACCCTTTGTACACGTGCGCGATTTTGTATTTCCTGGTTCTGCACTCATAATTTGAAGACGAAAAACCTACAATCTGGCATGTGTCCAACAGAGTTTCTCGTAGCAGGTGCCACCACTACTACTGCTGTACAGCATCTACTGCAGGTCTTCTCCTGCTTCTCCGTCCCAGGGTCAGCGTCGCTGTACGCTCGGCTTGTGCCAGTCTAACCCTTGAACCCTTTGTAAATGTACTGGATTTTGTAGTGTGTTTCCTGATTCCGCACTCATGATTTGAAGACGAAATATCTACAACCTGGCATCTTTCCAACAGGGCTTTTCGTAGCAGGTGCCACTGCTACTGCTGGTACAACATGTACAGCAGATCTTCTCCTACTTCTCCGTCCCTTCAAGAGTAGAAGGGGGGGTCTGACAACCCCACCTGCAGCATCTTGGAGACATGGCCCGAACGTTGCTGTGGACAGGCACAATCTGCCTACGAGTACTCGTAGAGTTGGGTCTCGTTGGGTAGAACTCACAAACAAAAACCGTCATGACAATTTACGGTTGTTGGTTCTGTTTTCTTTAAACCATGGCCCAGCCATGTGCCTACACACGTTGCCACACGTACAGTAGCTCGGCCAACTGCGAACGACTTACCACCGCACCAGCACGAGAAGGTTTCATTTGTGTGTGTGCGTGAACAGAGCCCCCCGGGACTGGAATTGGTGCCGTGTGCGTTGAGCGCGGTCGACAAACGTGGCCGAAAATATTGTTGAATCATGATGACTGACACATAAACAGAGAACTCAAAACAAGGCACCCTACCCTCGTATACGACTATATAGTTATGAAAAGGCTTTTTTCCCTCGGAAAACCAAGAAAGAAAAAGACTCGCATTTCGCGCTCGCGCGCCTCATTATAACATTAAGTTAGTGCTTGTGTGCTTGTGCTGCATGCTTTGCTTCTGAACCTCAGGTCAGGCCAGCTCAGTCCATTACGATTCTGACCCTCTGGACTCCCAAGCCGAGCGAGGGAAGCCTGACCTATCCCCGAAATTGAATGTGAGAAACGTTTCTATCCATTGCAATCTTCCTGCCGCGTACCGGCTATGTGTGTCGACCGCCCCTCCTGTATGTATAACATGGACGAGTACACGGCAGCAGTACGAGTACGAGATCCGTCCTGTCGAAAAATTGCTTGTATATACGTGCTCGAGACAAGAGTTCGTACAGCATTGCGTTTGTGTGGGCGGCACAATACAGGTGCATTCATGTTTTTATTGGTCCGTACCAATACGTGGTCGTGGTTTACAGTGCAGCAGCAGTACTGTTATTACAGCAGTAGTAGTCTTTGTACAGCAGTGGTATACCGATTTTGAGACAGTCCGGCGTAAGGCCATAGTACGAAGAGACAAGACCAGGTAAAGCGACTTTGTCACGAGAAAAAACTACTTGGAGTGAGTATAGGATATTTTGCCAGTATGTAGGAACAGATGATACCGAAACGGAGATAAGACCACGTAAATTGGCATGTCACGGGGTGGTCTTGAACGGGTGCACCGCTTTGTACTCGTATTAATAGTGTGTGGCCGTGTGACCGGCCTCTCAGAGTGCCATGTACCGCTTTGTGTACCCATGCGACCCTTGTTCGACCCCCCTCTACCAGGTACCAGGTCAACCCTGTTCCTGAGGCGTGTTGTGCTGTGTGCCTACGGTACTGGAATCCCGCGTACATAGTAAACTACAGCAGTACATATGGCGTCATATACATTCGATACCCTTCGTATCACCGAGGCGTCGTGCTTCTGGTTGCTTCCTCATTTCGAGTACCCATGTCCAAGTCACGAGTGCTCCTTTTTTTTGTTTTCGTTGCTTCATGCCGCAGAGTCGTGGTGCTTCTGGTTGCTTCTCCATAACCTATGTCGGAGTTACAAGTGCTTCGTTTTCTGTTTTTGTTGTCGCACAATGCCCTGGTTCCCCATGACCATGAGCCCACTGAAGGTCAAGATCCGAGAGCCCAGCGAGCGGATCGCAGACAGGATATGAAAAAAAACTGCACGAAAAAATCAGCGCATGCACCCCGTAGCACTTGCGATCGAGAAGTATCACGCGCAACTCCGCAGAAAATATGGGTTTCGCCGAATTTTTCGATCTCACAGCTTTTGGTGTCTTTTGTATATGTTTGAAAACACACACACGAGGCACAGCAGCAAAGGCTTCCACGGTACGTACTTGTACTAGCAGTCGTGTCGAAACAAGGCGACGGACACGACGTCTCTCCATCTGCAGACAGAGGTCAGTGGTCAGTCACAGACAGCAATACTGTCTGATTTTCTGGTTCTGTATGTATATATTGTAACAGCCCAAACACGAGGAAGGATGGAAGGCGTGGGACGATGCCCGCCGTGTTTCGCTAGAAATTAGTATTCATATAAATGTAACTGGATACAGGAACATGCTTCGCTTTCGGCTATTGTTTGTCCTGGCAGTGGTATAACTGTCACTGGAAACTCGCGCAGCAAGATGTGTATATCTTTCGTCAACTTGCGTGCGTTGGAGGAAGGCGCTCGGCGGTCGTCACATGCCTTCGAAATCAAGTAAAATCCCGCTTCAGCCAGCTTGATTGGGGTGCTCTTTTTTACTCCGTATTACAATGTGAAACTCATCGTATTCGCTCGTAATACGTACGATCTGCAGCACACAGCGCTAGTAACCACGAGCTTCGCACTCTTCGAGGGGTCGCCAGATGGTTGTGACGGCCACGCTTTCGGCTTTAGACAGCAAAGAGAGTGTGGCCGTTGGCGCTGAGCACGATTTCTCAAGCCGTTTCTCTTAGCGTCCTCCCACAGGCGAGCCTTGAGTTCCTATTAGGTTAGATCTTATTAAAGGGCCTGTGTTGTCTCTATGCGACAGATTACGGACGAATGTGCTGCACGCTCGACGATGCCCCCTGGTCTCCGCCGAGAGTCTTGTCAGAGCGCCCGGCAGGTCCCTGCCCAGCTTGTTTGGCGCTGGTTGTAATGCCCGACCGCAAAACACATAGCCTTGGGGTGTGGAGGTCGGCTTTAGAACGAACGCCGAGAAGCTGGACTGGGGTCTGCCGAGCGCTCTGGCCAAGGAATTTCAGTAAGTCAATGGGGCATTGAGCACAGCAACTCCTAACTATACTCGCCCATAACCAGTATTGTGCTGCACGCTCGACGACGCCGTCTTGGCTTTTCCGAGAGCCCCTCGTGAAAGCGCCTGACAAGTCCCGGCCCAGCTTGTTTATCACTGGTTATTTGGCCGACTCTAAAACAAAGGGCCTTTGGGTTTTAAGGTCGAAGGTTTTTTTCGTAGAACGAATGCCTTGAAGCTGGACTGTGGTGTGCCGAGCGCTCTGGCCAAGGAACCTCAGTAAGCCAATAGGGAACGAGGTGTTTTCGAAATGATCTGATCGATTTTCCAGAACGGGAAGGTTGCCAAAAATACCGAACAAAGGTGTTTGGGAAAGAGGCTGATCGAGAGCCTTTTGGAAGTTTAGTGTTCGACTTTTAGCACCCTTACCGTTCTCAAAGAGAAAACGAGCGCTGAATAAAAACGATCGCACCCACCCTGTGCGCACTCAACGCTCTGAAGGGATGTTGTCTACGCTCCAATTCCACCAGCAGAGGTGCAGTTCAATTATTCTGTGGGAGAGATTTGCTAACATGATTCGAGGCATCGTCCAAATTTGCTTACCCTGTAGTGTTCGGTTTTTATTTCTGTGGCGTAAGATAGCCAGTCACCGCGTGTGCGTTTCCAGGAATATCAATAGCACCCTGTTTTCATAAATGGGCGTTGCGGTACGATACCCACCTGGTGGCACTTCGCGATGTCTCAGTATGCACCGTGCCTGTCTAGCTTTGTTCCTCGCGGTACGGTCGCTCCTGTGGTGCCTCTCAGTATGGCACCTCATTCTATTTCACGGTGGGCTACCTGGTTGCCTCGTCGTTTCTAGGTGCGGTACCTGCCCTTCGCTGTTTGCCGCTGAACGGTACACCTTTCCTTAGCTTACGGGAATGAAACACAATGGTTCTCAAGGCAATTGCTGTCAAGCCATCCTGTCGAACGGTATATTTCGATGGTAGACCGCGAATATGCGACATACAGCAGTACATTTTGTAAAATTGGCATTTTAAGTCCAACAAGCACGGTGTTAGCCAGGCGCTTGCAGTCACTATGGCGGTGTCCGTTAGCCATAGCACCATGGAGGTGTGCCTCTTTAGGCCATAGCACACGTGCACACCTACGGCATAAACGGGCTTCCGCTTCATACATAATCCTGCACCTTCATGTGTTTCATAGCGATGCTGCCGTTAGCACGACACTAGCAATTCTACCATTTTTTTATCCGACGGGCTGAGGATGACGTCCTGGGCTGTTGGGGTTGGTTATGCAACGAAATTGGGGTACACATGGTTTACCTGGTATAGTACCAGTAACTCGTTCTTACTGGGGCTCTTCATGCCTAGACCCACGGGTTGGGTCAGGATTTTTTTGAAACCTCACGGATCGAATTGAATCGGTTTGGGTCGTGTCGGGTTTTCAAACTCACGGATTGTGTCGGGCTACCCTTACTCGACCCGACCCGATCTGAGCCGCAGAATTTGACCCGGCCCGTCAACCTCTCGGGTGTGCTTCAACAACACCCTGGTACCTGACCTGATATTAGCGGTTTTTGTAGAGACCTTCTTTAGGCTGTAGGGAGCAGGAAGGCGTGTGTCAGAACATCAACTACCAATAGGCTCGGAGGGTCGCCAATGCATTATTTCACCTTGTTTGCACCGCGGTATGGTCCCTGTTGAATGACGGAATTGCTTGGGAATATTGCGTTCAGTCTCGGAACTTTTCGAATGCACGGTTCTCGACTGCAGTCCGGTACCGAAACATCGCGATACTCTTAGGGACCAGGTGCACGGTACCGGGGGGATGGCAGCATCGTTTTAAACGGTGACTGGAAAACCATGTCTCCCAGGTACGGGTTGTACGATAATAGTAACCCCGTCAGAACTGTAGTCTCATTGTGGGAACGAAACACTTGGAATTCGCGTGGAGTTTTGGTTCATGTACACTGCGGTGTTGCACGGGTTAAGTCATGGTTTGTATGGTTGTTCATTGTCGGGCGCTGGGAAGCCGCGATGCATCGCGGTATCACCAGCATTTGCGAGTATCGTGGCAGGCCATCCCCGGTTTTTTCAGCCCCCAACGGTTCCCCTGATGTGATGACTGGCTGCTGTCCGCCTAGTTCATCCGAGGCGTTCATCCCGACAACAGTCAGTCGTTGTTGATCATGCGATCGAAACTCACACCCTGGAGCGCTCCTATACCTTGCGCTGCACTTTGTTTCATGCTGCACGATCGTGGTAGGGGCTTCTAATAACTCACCTGTACCTTTGTTTGGCATCTATACCTGGATGTGTGGGAGTTTAAGGAGTGCATTATACATCGAGCACGCGTAATAGTAGCCATTTCACGAGATTCCGTTGAAGTTTGCGTTGATTGTCTCTTCGCCCTTTTCGACGATATCCTTTATTCCGAAAGCGAAAATCATTACGGACGAAACGTCCACAACGGCAAAAAACAAATCGCCCTGTCGTGCTATATAGTGCACTTTTTGTTTTGTATTGTTCTCCTATCCCATCTATTTATTTTGCACTGTTTTGTCCAGCTCACTCCCTTTCGGAACTTGGAACCGGGGTCACAGAGCAGGTACCTCCCCTCCCCGCTAAGGTGCTTGCCCTCGTGTTTGTGGCGGGAATAGATCAGCTTTTTGCTTCTCTCGTGAACCCGGGTCGCATTATGTGTATAATACACTCTCCAGGAGCCTGGTGTTAGCCTGGTGTTGCTGTGGGTCGGAGGCCCAAGTTTTTTCCCCCTCTTTTACCTTTCCTCCCGCAGGTAAACGCCGAACCTTGCGAACATGGGGGCACTGACGCGGCGTCAAGGGTGTCCCTGGCGACCCAAAGAGATCAGCATGGGGTAGTGGACGCGACGCCGAAGAAAAAGAAACGGCAGAAGTCGAGTGGAAAACCGCCAGGGAAGGCGACTTCGGCCAAGAAGGCCAAGGTCACGCCCAAGAAAAAAACCCCGGTGAAGAAGGCTGTAGGAGCCCCTGCCCCGGTCGACGACACCGAGCTTCCGACTTCGCCGCTGCCGGCCCAAGCTAGCACTCCGGTCAATGCGCACAGGGCGAAGATACTGGTCGCTAAGCAGGCCTTAGCAGCCATCAAGGCCGGAACACGTAAGAACTGCATTGGTTGGTCAGAAACATGCTTGCTTAAATAATGCCACGCCCCTCCTGTTGTCAAATTACTACGGCAAGCAGGAAACGAGAACAGTCATACGACTACGGCCATGCATAACGTCGAGTACACCCCCTCTCCACCCCCACTTGTTGAAGCTGTCATCCGTATGCGAGTCCGGGTCACAAGTGGTTCTTAATAGGATAAAATTATTCACCGGAACCTCACGGAGCTTTGCGCTTGGTACAAGCAATCTCTGCCTGGTCGGTGAAAACCCGACGTGCTCCGTCCCTGGCATTGTAGAGATGCGAGGGTATATGGCACAGCCATGCCACCTGTGTTGCAGTGCCCCTAAACCAAGGATGAACAACGATAAAATAACGCCTAATTTGTAGAAAGCGGGGTTGGGTCAATACCAGCCCCTCACAAGGCATTTTTCACAGGCACCGTGCTCCCCACAGAAGCCTCCAAATCACACAACATGCGCAGAGAAACTCAATCAAGTCATGGTAGAGCCTGCTCGGTAGCTTTATGGTGCTTGGTCCTCCAAGAGTTGGATAAAATTGATTGTCCGCGGCTCGAAGCAGCGAGCAGCTTCGGTCGAGGCAATTACGCCGACTGCTTCGACAACCTTCACGGCCAAGGTCGCAGTGGAACACGTGGATGAAATCGCCCAGGACTCTTCCTGTGCTCGTGTATTCAAGGAAGGAATTCCAGGGCGGGAGACATCAGGATCGATGCAAGAAGCGCCGTTACAGGCCTCCGAAGTGTGCCTCAAAAATCAAAGAAATCTGAACAAAAACGCTGCCATTTATTTCTTTATGTATGCAAGTACGTTACGAGGTACTCGTACTCGAGTATACTTTGTTTTTGAGAAAAAAAAAAGTCGTTTTGAGGTATGAAAAATAAATTGTTCACAGTACTACACCCAAAACCTGGAACCATATTTTCTAACTTCGGCGACGAGGTCCCGCCATCTGGAGGACGGGGATTTTGCTGCCGCTTTGCAATGCTGTAGTGAGTGCACCTTATAGAGTATTTCGCAGGGAGGCAGACATCGGGATCGACAATACATCTGAGTTGTGGCAAAATTATGAAATGTACTCCAGGAAAAAAAACAGAGGTAGAGGTGCTTCCAAGTGTTCTGTTGATTTGGCAATCGCCCAAATCACGTTTTTTTTTTGTGGGGCACTGCAATATTGATGATGCATGATATCAAGTCCCCCCCTACCCCTCTTGTTATGGTCACTTCAGATGACTTGATGACGTGCTTGCTTGCCCTCCGCCCTTCCTGTAGTCACCACTGGAGGCATTGTGATGGCCAATTGTTCCAATGGTCGTGGATCACAGATTTGGTTGTAAGACATGCTTGCACTTTGGCCCAATCTGTGCGTATAGCCACTTGTGATGTCTTTTAGAACGACTGTGCGAACGAGCTCGGAATCACAATATGTTGCCGTGCAAAAAGCGAGCTCCATCGCCTCTGTTTCGAAAACTTCCAACTGAAAAATAATGCACACAACAGACAGATCACGCTCTAGATTATCTACAGTAGATTAACTCCTGCCCTTATGACAATGGTGGTGCAGGATATGCATAGTACGTGTCCAACTCAAGAAGCAGGAAACGCCTTGCAGTAGTGATTCGTGCAGCTTAAATGGCGCCGACCCGGCAACATGCCCTGCTCAATGTGTCGGTCGCCCCGGTCGGCTATAGTAGTGGTGCCCTCGAATGCTGCTATTAATATGAGTCAATGCTGGAGTTCGAATTCCACGTGGGTCAGTCGAAGTTTTGAGGTTGTTTGCAAAATAAATACAAGAATCAACCGCTGAGAGCGCCTAAAACAGCAGCGTGGGTAGGCGCAATTCGATGCTCTTAATATTTGCGGGGGACCATAGTAAATAGGACCAAATATTGTCAGTAAGATAGGGAAATATACAGGTTTTTGTGTGTACCGTAGGTCCTATTTACTAAATACTACGGTCCCCAGTAATAATTGACGAAGGAAGAAAGGGCCCAAGTCTTCTCGCGATAAAAAATGCCTCACAAGGCAAAAACAGTAAGGGGGAGGGGGGAGAAGAGCCTGCTTTGTGGGGCCCCGGATCTCGGTTTCGACTACTAGGGGGGAACATAGCAATGAGGACCAAACATGCTTAGTAAAAACGCTGGAACATACCGGTTTTTGTGGGTACGATGGGTCCTGATTTCTGTGGTCCCCCGCGATAGGAAGGAGAGAGAAAAGAAGGGCGGAAGAAAATAAGGGGATGAGAAGAAAAAGGACATACAGTCCGGAGGTCTATCTGCCATGCAACAACTACAGTAGATCATGAAATGGGAGTCGGTGAAGTGTCTGATTTGTGATTTTTCAAGGTATGGCGTTATTTCAGTAAGCATACAAAAAAAAAAGTGGAGTATTGGAGACTTTCTGGCGGCACAGCTTCGGGAGGCTTGCTAACTGGATTGAACATGCTTCCCATCTACGAGTCCAAGCGATAGTAGGAGATAGTCGCCGTGGTGGGCCAATTTTGCGGGCTATTGATTGATACCTACCTGTTCTTATTCTTATGTCTTTCGACGAGCGCATGTGGCGAGCAATCAATTGGTTGCTTTTCATCGACTGCAGGACAGCATGTCGCGGTGTGCCACTCGGGCATTTCACCGCATAATTAGCTCTCAGGCTATGGGGGGGGGGAGGGGCGATGCCGCCCGGCCTCTACGTGATTTTTGTCACCTTTGTCTTCTGATTGCCCTACAAAACTGAAGGTTTGTTCTTTCATTGTTTTCGGGATACCAGGAATATACATCAAGAGCGGAGAAGGCAACGGTGGAGACACATGGTGGGACAGTGGCGTCATCCAGAAGGTACCGGTCACTTACTTGGCGTTGGTTTGTCTGCCTTGCTTGCTTCCAATGGTACCGTCGTTCGTAGAGCTGTGAGTAGGCTGACTATAAGTCGCCGTCTGGTTTTGAGTTGGGTAGGTGCTAAAATTGGTTGCGTGTGGTGAGTTGCGGTAAACCAAGGCGTATACGGTTTTGTACCTGACCATGTAGCGCGTTGGTGGCTAGATGCGCGTTTTTTTTATGGGATATGTCGGCTTGTTGGGTTGTTTCACGACCCAGCCTATACACTATTACGGGGGACCGTAGTAGATAGGACCAAATCTTGTTAATAAAAATAGTTGAATATATAGGTTTTTATGTATACCACAGGTCGTATTAACTGCTAGCGGGCGTATTCTGCGCCGGGCACTGATAATAAACTCGCTTTTTAATTGCTCGCTGCAATCTCTCTACATTCAAAAGTGGGTAATGTGTGGCGACCGATTATTTCGCGATTTCGCGACGGATTTTGTTTCGGTGTACCCCCCCCCCCCGACGATTATAGCTGGAGAGCGTCACCTACTGTCCACCTCTGTGGATACGTGTTACACATACGGCGAGGGGTATAGGTTAGGGGGGGGGGGGGGGGGGTACCTGCAAGGTATTCTGCCTTATAAGGCCGGATGGTAAGACAATACCCTGGTATCAACCGAGGCTACAAACCTCATGTGATGCGTACCCACTATTAATAGCTGGATTATTGTATGCGTAAACCCAAACAATGCTACGCACTTGTTGATGGTGTGCCCCGTCACGTCGGTAACCCTGCCTCGCATGTCTCGCCTGTCCTGACACATGCCCGAAAATCACTCCTGTTTTCCGTTCATCCAATCCACCGAAAATATCACCGCCGTCCGTAATCAATCAACACCAGATTCACGAGCGTGGCAAACCCTTCGAGGTCGAGTGGCAGGAAATCAACAACAGGGGAGAGGAGGTGGACACGGACGTGGAGAGACGCATCGGCCTTCTGGTCACGTACAGCATCGCAGGGGCTGCGGCTGAAGCCATCCAAGCAGCCCCGCCGGGCACCGAAGCCGCGGCCCTGGCGCGAAAGAGCGTGTTGGCCAAGGCGCGCATCGGGTCTTGGTGCATCCGTCACCCCGAGGAGCCCTGGGGCATGCTGGACCCTTTTGGAGAAGATTCTTCTTCGACCGTCCGGGAGGGATTGTAAACTCCAAGGGGTCCTGTTTATTCTGTTCGGAGTGGATGATGGCTCGTATGCGTCCGTCGCGGTACTTCCTTCAGTGTCAGATGGTGAACAAAACATTGCTACTATGAATAATAGAGGGGACGCTATGTCGACCGATCCCTCGCTGTTGTTAGTTCTGGCTTACCCCGCGGGATAGAGTTTGATACTAAACGAAAGTAGTGCTGTGGGCTGCCAGATAAGATATTGTGTGCAGTGATGCTATCTGTGGAGACTAAATGGGACCACTGTCTTGTGCCGGCTCTAGGTTAGATCCCTAGGTCTAGAGTTGATAGTTATTGTGGTCTGATGGAAATTGTTGTGTATGGAAAGAAAGGGACTCGTTTGCTCCGAACATACTTGCTTGCTTGCGGATTCCGAGCAGCAAGCAGCTTGCGAGGAAGGCATATCATACGTATTTTTCCAGGTTTGTTCAACAGATTTCACGTGGCCACGAGTAGTTTTTTATTGCCTTGGCAGCAGGCCTGCTTGTTGTATGTTGTCATCGCCATGTTAGGCGCCATCGAAAGGAGGCCGCACGCGGCGCGATTTCGAAAGAGGCACGGATCATGGAGATGCAAGGGTCTGGGCCGAATCGCCAACCAGCTGTTGGTTCAAAAGAGGGCGCTAGAGACAAAGATTTTCAACCCTTCGTGACCGACCTGATGGCAGCTGTTTTCGCAGGACAGGACACGGGGCCAACCCCTCCCTGACTACTCTGATGGCGCAGGGGAGGCCCGTTGGAATGCTTTGTAACCTCTCCCACTGGGGGTCCGTGTAGTATGCGCTTTGTACGTAAGTACGTACTCGTATCACAGGTCGCTGTGTTGACTGCAAAGGAAGCGAGGTCCAGGGTGTGAAACGCACGCTGACGTTGGAGGGCGTCCATCCGTGCTGCGGTCTGTAAACAAAAAGTACACGTGGTAGGTAGGGTGGCGGGTACATATCACGACGAATGAATGGAAAACACATGGATGGCTTACAACTTGACAATGTCCGTGTGCGATACGCATGCGTGCATGCACGAAACCTGGTACGTGACGAGTACCGGCATCAGTTGGCATTGAGCATGCTGGCAGGTTAAAACTTTTGGAGACACCGCAGACCATCGTCACCGTGATATTGACTCGAAGGGGATGATGCAAACTAAAAAAAGCATCGTTCGGCCTCATCACATTTTGAACCAGTCAGTGGTCCTCGCAAAAAACTAATCCCGATACCTACCCCACTATATATAGCGGGAGAACATATTTCGGGGGGCCATAGTAAATAGGACCAAATATTGTTAGTAAAAATAGGGAAATGTAATTTTTTTTGTGTGTACCTTAGGTCCTATTTACTATGGTCCCCCGTAATAGTGTTCAGGACCAAGTATACTTGATAAAAATACGGTGCTTGGTAAAAATACAGGAGGAATAGATGGGTTTTTGTGTATAAGATGGGCCCTGATTACTATGACCGCCGGTATTATTACCCATTTTCGAGACCCAGACAGGGGGAGGTGAACTAAAACCAAGCACCAAAATGCAACAAAAAAAACTCACTTTTCGTGAACTCGTCTTGAAATTCCAACGCACTTGTTGTTCGTTCTTCGTTTTGACACTGGGAAGGAGAGTACAAGGTAAGTCATTTCACTTTTTGCCCAGAGCCCTTGTTGAGACGCATGTTACTTTCTCACTCGTACTCCTATGACATGTACCCGTTTCGTCTACCAGGCACCACTCACTGTTGTAGGACTACTTCGAAAATTAAGGGTGTTGCAACGCGGGTCACAGCTGACCGCGAGTCCAGCTGAATACGTGTGCTCTTAAGGCCACGCTGACACCCAAGCGTTAAACTTTCCTGGTCCCCGGGTTGCCGGTCTCTCTAATCTCTAGATGTTTTATCGGAACATAAAGAACATCGCTATTTTAAGACGCTGAGTTTTATAACTTCATTCAGCTGGTTCGTGCATATCGGAGAGCCACGGTGACTTAAAAGGGGTTCATCACAGCAAGCAGCAGCTTGTGGTCGTCTCGAGATTGATCTCCCGCAGGTTCTCCAAAGAGGCCTATACACCTACCTACCTCGACTTCGAGGTGCTGCAGTGTAGTCGGAATTGAACGAAATATGGGTGCACAAAATGAGACAAATAACAACCCAACTGAACGTTTGCAGGTCCACTTGCGGACAGCTATATACGTTTCCATGATGGACAGAACGTTATTGGGCCTAAAAGAGGGCAAAAAAAGGCTTAAAAGTTAAAAGCTCAGGATTCTTGTATATATTTACAGCAGTAGATAGATCAACTATTATTATTTTATTTTTTTTATAAGAAACTAAGAAAGCACGTCAGCTGTGAGTTCAACCGATCGGCAGATCGGTCGATACTCAACTTTGCAAGCTGCGTGAGCCGCGCGCGTTTCCCATTATTTCCCTCGCGATTGACTGCTGGCCAGAGACTCCCCTGGATGCCACCAGGGTCGACGAGACGATAATACTTACAGCTGGTTCGATTTCCAATTGATTTCGGCCAGTACCATTCCTGTTTCGCGCACTGAAACAGCAGATCGACACGTGAGGGGCGGGTACACAAGACAGTCGAAAGTTGGTTTACAGCAGTTCACACGTGACATACACACCAAGACACCGGAAAATTTTCTACAACTACGAAATACGGATCTTGGTTGCAAGTCCCTTACTCTAATTCCAAGTCGTATACCTGTGTCGCCGAAACGCCTACCCGCGAGTACTTGGCGAGTGGGGTGGACAGACCTTGATAGTAGATCTTCCTGGGGTAGCTAATTGGGCACTCTGATTGGCTGGGGGTATGTTGTACGCGGCTTAATCAAATTTCGAGTCTTTCCCAGCCACAGCATCCCGAGTCATCCCGAGTCAACCTAGAGTCTTCCAAAGCTCAGCATCCACGCCGGCCGAGCCAACCTAGAGTCTTAACAAGCACAGCATCCCAGCACTGACCATTGGCATAGGGTTCGGGTTATAGGATTCGGGTTCGGGTCGGAGGGTCGGCTTCAGGCGTAAGGTTTGTCCACTATACTGCTTGGCGACGCGTTCTGAAGGTGCTAGCGTCCCCTTAATTTCGGTCTACTATGCTCAGTAAGGGTCCCGAGTAGAGTGGCTGGGGTTCTGCGTGCAATTTTCACGTAGATAGATAGATAGGCCATATTTTTTTTGTTTTTTTTTCATCCCTTTTACTTTCCAGCTTATTTCGTACGGGTTTTTACCCCCAGCGAGCTTCTGAATAGAAATCCGTAGTCACAAGGCTCGTCCCTTTCCCCCCTCGGTTCGTGCCTTCATTTTTATCGCACATACATACAATACATAAGGTTCTGCATTCGTTCGAATTTCTCCCGCTGTTCGCTGGTTTTCATCGGATGTTTAATTACTCACCACGCTCTCGCGCTTTTCAGCCAATCGGTTTTTTTCAAAGAAAAAAGTCCTTACTACGTGTACGTGCACTCCGTGAGACTCTTTTCGAACCAACTCACCTAAAATTAATATTGAGTAGGCACTCGCGGACCACCCACCAAACCACCGGGGACACCGCCGGTCGATACAAATACATTGTTTTGTCTTGACTATATAAGCCGGTCGGTATCAACCGTCGCCACCAAAATATTTTTTTGCCACCAAGCAAGTTACTTGCATCCACAACATCATCAAGGTACCGGTACATACTGCGGTATATAGTATGTACCACTATAATTGACGTACGCCTATTATGGTAGTATTAATAGTGCTAATTGGTATATACTACTGGTGAATGTATCATTCATACCGCACGAGATGCGAACATCAAGGTATCAAGGTCGCCTTGTCACGACTCCATGCAACTGAAAAGCAGTATAATAATTTTTATTTCAACCGAGACAACCAGCTCTACATCTATCTAACTATTAATATATTCATAAACTAACTGCTGTGTGATCAATGCCGAGTCGAGCCTTCCAAAAAACTACAACAATCATCAGCTACGTACTACACTGCTGTGCATTCACTCTCCCAGACGTTATCTGTGCGTGTAAGGTGGTTGTATCATAGCAGAGGTACCAGATACCAGCAGTGTATGCGATACAGCAGCACACCAGGGACACACGGTAAATAATCTATGTCCAATAATCATCATACGAATACGGGATTGGGGATGTTGATGCTAACGTATGAGGTACGTCACTGGGAATTTTCCACATACTTGAAACCCCGGGATGAATTCAGATATCCCCGGGGGCTTCAGCTTGCTAACACAGCAGTTCGTACTCGTAGCAGTAGCGTAGAATAAAGCGCAATAGCAGCACCCGCTGATGTCTCTCTCTCCTGGTACCCACCACCCTATCATGGGAGACAACCCCAAGCTGCAGCAGCTACAGATAGAAATCGACGATGTGACCAAGCAGATCATGAAGGTCCTCGCTAACTCCTCTTCAGTAGAGGCCGCGATTGCCGGCAACGGGACCTACCGAGGGTACTCTGGAGAGGACGTGTTCCTTAAGCACAACCTCTGGGCCGTCCAGAAAGAGATGATGAAGCAGCTACGGCGGCAACAGCGGAAGCTCGAGAAGCAGAAGGCTCAGCTCCTCCAGCAAGTCTCTCCGGTTCCGCCAGCGGTTGGCGGTGAGGACCCCTTCAAGTGGGATGCGTGTTTTGCCCCCTACGACCTCCTCTAAAGTCCATCAGTTATACCGTATGGCCCCAAAGCACCAACACCCAACACCAGCTGCCCAACACAACAACCAAATGTTGTCCGCTACCGGAGTCGTCTCCCAAACTCACCCCCTTCCTCTCTCTGACGAATCAGTTATGCCTGCAGTTATACCCGTAGACCCGTGACCCGCTCGACACGTCAACTCTGCTGCGTTTTTGTCGGCTTCTTTTGCCATCAAGTTCTTCGAATGCTATGTGTGGTGTGTCAATCTACCGATATTCGAGATTATTTTGTTTGAAGTTGGAATGTAAGTTTCGAAGTTGAGTTCCCGTGCTTCCGAAGCATTGTTATGCGACATCCCAACAAAGGTTCTGTGCGTACTGGTAGGGTAGGCTACAGCAGCAGCAGCAGCAGATATACCGGTGTACGTACCAAGCCAAGGTAGGGCGCAAAGGTCACTACAGCAGTACCAGAGCAGATGTAGTACTATTGATAGTACATCGCTTTGGGCAGGCCTTTTTTCATGAGCAACTTTTTTGTATTTCGCTCTTGTCCGCTGATTCCTTCATTCAGCTCACCTTTCTAGAACTTGATTTTCTCCATGCCTCCGAAGCCTTAAGCAGCACTCCATGCATTGTGTTGTGCAACACCCCAACCGAGATTATGCACGTGCTCGTAGGGTGTAGCTGCAGATCAGGTGCGTGCACCTAACCTAAGCTGCGAAGGTTGTCACAGCAGAACCAGTACAGCACCCTGGGCATGATGTGATTTCGGCTCTAAAATACTACGGCGTAGCCAGCGCCCAGTAATCTGGGCACGTCGCGCTCCTAACCTCTTTGAGTGTCGAAGGTAGCGACCAAAGCAACGCTAAGTTGAGTGTCGTCAACCGTCTATGAGCGACGTGAGCCCCCAGCAGTACGGGTACAGGATTGCGTTGCGCTCATGCCCCACGACTCCTTGTAGTAAAAGTCCAGGCACCAACTTGTATCACCGAACAATCACGCAGTGACCGTCACTTCAATCGTCACTATTTACCGTCAATTTTTCCCTTTAGGAGTCCCGAGAGGGTCATAATGATTGTTGGATATGCACCTAACCAATGTGCCGGGTACGTTGCAAAGGTCACCACAGCAGCAGTACAACAGCAGTAGTACTGTTGTACTACCAGTACAACGCTGTGGGTAGGCCTGTTTTTTCACCAACTACTTCTTGCAATACGATCGTGTGGAGTGTGTTCACCCAGCTAGAAAGATGAGCTGCACCAAAAGCTGGTACAGCTCATCTTTCTACGTAGAAAGTGGAAATCTTCCGTGCTTCCGAAGCATTGTGTTGCGCGACACCCAACGAAGAGTATGCACGTACCCGTAGGGTACAGCTGCAGTTGCAGGTGTGTGTACCGAACCAAAGCTGCAAAGGCAATCACAGCAGGGCCAGTACAGCTGTACCAGGACAGCAGTCTGTGGGCATGGCGTACTGATGTGAGGTACTGGTGCGTATTCAGCAATCTGGGTATAACATACTTTCGGCTTTTGAAGTACTTGGGCGCACTCAGTAGTTTGAGCGCAAAGAAAGTACTCTGAGGTACTGGGGTGTACTCTGAAGTACCGTGGTACTAACACTAGCTACCCGTATAATATCTCACGTACTGGCGAAGTACTAGGGATGTTTTGGCAGTGTACTTGATGCTGCTGCTTGTGGCGAAGTTTGCAAATATGACGATCGACTACACCATCTAGGTAAGGACCGCCCGCCCATGTACGCTGGCCTAATCCCCGCCGCGTTGATTGCAAAACGCGTAAGTTCAACTTTTTGAAAGCTTCCGTGTTTCCGAAGCATTGTTGTGCGGCATCCCAACACAGATTATGTACGTATTCGTAGGGCACAGCAGTAGTAGACAGGTGAACCGAAACAAAGTATAGTTGCAAAAGTCATCGCAGCGGTATCAGTACAGCAGTACAAGTGTAGCGCTTCGAGCATGGCTCACTGGTGTGGTACTGGAGCGCATCAATAGTCTGGAAATAACCTACAAATGTAGGTACTTGGACACTGAATTACCCTGGTACTTATATTTGGCTACGTGTACGTACAGGGGAGGCACTTGGTGTGTGTAATTGGTAGTTGGCAGTATATTTTATGCTGCTGCTGTCACAAAAGACAAACTTTGCAAACTTGGTGACCGACCTCTCAGGTAAGGATCGCCTGCCTGTCTTGCCTGCTGCTACGGTCCGACGAAGGCAGCGGGCTTCATCCCCGTCAAATTGCCTTCAGAGTACGCACTCTCTTGATGTCGCCTCTATGATCTCCTTCTTAGAAGCATTGTCGTATACCTGGTATACGATATCCCAACCCAGATGATGTACGCACTCGTAGGGAAAAGTAGTGGTAACTTCGTTTACAAGGTGTACCGAACCAAAGTTGCAACTGTCATCAAAGCGGGTACCAGTACAGCAGCGTTGTGGACATGTCGCGCTGCTGTGAGGTACTGGCACGTATCAATATTCTGGGCAAAACATATGTTTCAAAATACTTACGAGGCACTTGGATATGCCGGTAATTCGGGTGCAATGTACTCTGAGGTACTGGGGTGTACTCTGACATATTAATACTGGCTACTGGTAAGGTACTGCGGGGGCGTGTTGACAGTATACTCGTGATGTGTGACGAACTTTGGCATATTTGACAGTCGGCTGTTCAGCCTAGGTACGGATGGCCTGCCTGTCTCGCCTTTTGCTACGGTCCGACGAATCCAGCTGGCTTAATCTCCACCGCGTTAAATCGCGTACGGGTTTGTAGAAAAATCCCATGCTCCTGAAGCATTGTTGTGCGATATCCCAACCCAGATTGTGTGCGTTCTCGTAGGGTACAGCATCAATATACAGGTGTACCGAACCCGAAGAGGCAAATATCATCACAGCAGTACCAGCGCAGCACTTTGGGCAGGCGCACTGCTGTGAGGTACTGGGGCGTATTCATGGACCTGTTTTTGAGGCACTTGATCATACCTGGTCATGTGGGCACAACGTACGCTTGAGGTACTGAATGTACCAGGCACTCTGAAATACCCTGGTACTCTGATACTGGCTACTTGTTGACACCAACGAGGTTTTCGCGGGTTGTATTGGTAGTATACTTTGATACTGCTGCTGTGATGAAGTTTGCAGAGTTTTGATCGACTATTCAGGCTCGGTGAGGACTCCCTGCCTGTCGCGCCCATTGCTACGACGCGAAAAATGTAGCTGGCTTCGTCCTCGCCGTGCTCACTTCAAAATCGCGTACGTACGAGCTGTTTTAAGCTTCCTTCAATGCTTCTTCCCAACCCAGGTTTTTGTCCGTAGATACTCACAGGGCGCAGCGCAGCACCAGTGTGCAGGTGTACCGAACCAACGAGGCAAATATCGTCACAGCAATACCAATAGAGCAGTACCGGTACATCACTTTGGGCATGGCGCACTGCTGTGACGTACTGGGTGTATGCAGTTCAGAGGGCGAAAGCATGATTTTGAGGTATATACTGGGGTGTAGCCAGTATTTTGGTCACAACGTACTCTGAGGTACTGAGGTATACTCTCAAAAACTGATACTGGCTACTGGTAAAGTACCGAGGGGGTGTTTAGCCAGCGTATTTGATGGTGAGGCCGCGACGAACTTTACGAGGTTGGTGATCGATTGCCAGCCTACGTAAAATCGCTTGCTTGTTTAGCCTATTGCAACGGTCCGACGCATTGACTTCGAAATCGACAAACGTATCACGCGAGCCTACAGGATTGCCAAAGCTTTTGTTTGGGTTTGGATCCCCACAAAGAACATTAACCCTAGAGCCAGGAACGAAAACTTGGCATTCACGGTGGCAGCAGCAGTAGTGCTGTATCAGTTGTGTGCAGTGGTGTGTTTAGTGCGGTAAATACTCGCCAGGTGCTCTGGTACATACCGGATCATGACTGCAACAAGCACTTTGGTACCCGTGTACCATGCAGTATGCGCACTACGACGTATTCACACCCTTGTCAACTAATCTTCCTTTTTGGTGTTATCCATCATTGGATTGGGTTGGGTATTGCACCTGACGCCCTTACGGCTGTTGCTCTGCTAAGCACGGATTCGAAACATCGTCTTCCACCCCGCTAGCTACCCCCTCGTCACAACTTAACCCTCCGTGTCCCGACTTCAGCACGCAGCTTGCATGTCTAGGTGTTTCACCAATCGTACACGGTACGTTCCCGTAAATGCTACTCACTTACTTGCAGGTGTAGCACGAGTGTGAAATATGTTTTGTGCTATTCTTCGTTACGTGTTGAAGGTATGCATGCAACCTTGGGCCACCGCATTTCGTTTTTTTTCAAACATTTGAACTGTTGTGGATACCAGGTCCCCTGCCCACCGCGTCGTTACGCTCAACCACACGGCCACCGGAGGTCCGTCACTCCGTTCGGTGCAGACCCGAGGCATCAACTCACCTCGGCGTGTCCTCCGCACCCCTTCCGCGCAAGAGAGAACCTGCCAGGGGCACCGCCCCACAATGTCACAGAGCAGTAGAAACGCATATACACCGCTCGAGTACCTGGTTTACATGTTATTGTCTTTTGGCATCCCTATATTGTGTTTTTTTACCCGGGTTTCTTTTAGATGCGCGACAAGGGATATCATCGCGTTGAGCCTCCTCCCTCCCCTAACGGCGGAAACGCGGCCGTTTCAGTTGTCCCCGCGAGTACACAACACCCCGGGGTACGATCTCGCCAAAATCCCTACAGCATGATGCATGACTGCTACCGGGTATGATCTTGCAAGACACACTCGTCGCTGTTAATACGGTGAGGATGCTATCGATCGCCATGGCCGCTGGTATAGATTAGTATTGCATGGCTTAGACCGACGCTATCATATTTATCTACGCTATTTATTCGGGTCACCGTAGCCACGTCTGCAAAGAACAATACACACGGCAGTTTCTTGCGGTTGGCGAAAGGCGTTTTCCCCCCAAACTTGCGCATACTCGCTCCGGACGGAAATATAAGGAATGTCTGGGCGTTCATAGTGACACCCCAACAGTGTTTACATTTCCGTCCAGAGTGGTTTGTATCACCTTTCCTGCCACCGCTGCCGGGGATTCGAGCTTTTCTTCAAGAGCGTCTGCTACGTAGCGCATGAAGATTCGCTTAGAACTGCGGTATTGCAATTGCGGTATCCTCCCCCATAGGAAGGCGCGAAGCTTGCACAGGTTCGAGCGGGACCGGGCCGACGGGGGGGGGGGGGGGACCCAAGACCTCCCGCACGCGTGTACCTAGTACCCAGTATAGCCGGTGCATCGCAAATTAATGTCTAAACGTCTGACCACGCGCGCCTCGACTTTCAACCCCCGCCCGACGAGGACATCAGGTGGTGGGTCATCAAAACCAGCCTCGGGAAAGAAATCGGCGTCGCCTGCGGGGGCGGCATCGGGTCCTACTATTGCGTGGCGACCGTAAGTCTAGAATCATTACAGTCGAAGCGGGTTGCGCCGCCAAAAAGTTTGACAATTTGTCCCTATTTTGTAAGAACTGTTTAGATTAGATAGTAGTATCCAAACGGGCTCTTACGTTTATGGACAAAGTGCTAGGGGATAGGGCATGCCTTTTTGTTACGCTGTGAAGCCGGAGATGCGCGCCGTCCGTCCGACGGACAAAAACCCCGAATTATTTTTCGTACATTTCACTGGCACGCACAGTAGTTGACGACAGCCGCGATTACTACTACCGACTAGCGGAAATTCCGAGCTAAAGCTAATATACCTCTCGGTCCACCCTGTGTTGTTTGTTGTGGTTCGTTTTGTCACATCAACTCAGTTGAAATAGAAGCTGTGTCAAGTAGAGTCTGTCTTAGAATTGGAGTCTGTGCTCAAAGGACAGGCTCCAACAATCCTAGAGTGGAAGAATGCCTCAGGAACAAAGGAAACAAAGAAAGTTGTTGTGTCCGTGTTAGTGCCACTGCCAGGCTCCGTTCTGCTATTGTCCCCAAATTGCCTACCTGGTACCTTTTTTTCTCCTCTGCTTTGTAACTTCTTAGTTGTCGCCCTGTTCTGCCTGTTATGCTCCGAAAGAAGTCCTATTATGCTACTTTAACGCAAAAAAAAAAAAACTATTTTGCAACAAGCTCTTTGTGAAAAAGCCCAGTGGTGCTGAATGCAATGCCAGCAAAATAGATACAAACGCAGCTGTCTTTGTTACCCGACGAGGCATGCCTCTACAGTGCGGTAGGGAGACTACCTGTATTTCCTCAGGTTTTTAGGACGAGGGGCTCTATATACTAATTGCAACCCGCTCGTGCGAAAAGTTGAATGCGCAACGTAATTGCTGATCTTTGCTGGCTGAGGCATGCCTCTACAGTGCGGTCGAGAGGTTACCTACATGTTCTCAGCTTGCTACGACGAGCAGCGTTTTTAAACGCATCTAAAACCCGAATGGGAGGTAGAGTAAAATTGAACGCTCTACGTATACATACCCGACAAACCAGAAGCCGAATGGCCGCGTAGGCCATACCAGAAATATGTGTTTGCAGTTCGAATGGGAGCTGCGACGATGTTAGAAAGCTCGATACCCATAGTTTTTTATTGCTTTTTAATAGTTTGACGCGTCGGACAGATGGTGGATCATCATCGCACGACTTATATACGTCTGACGCATGCTACAGTAGAATAGAGGTGTACCATTTTTGTCCGATGCTCCTAAGTTTAGGAAGTCAATGCCTCAATACCTGCAGTAGCGTCACCCGAAAACTGACTCTTAACAAAAGTGAAAGGGCAACCCGATGAATAACCCCTATGACCTTGCGAGTAGTACATCTAAAAAGTCATTTTCGCGAAACAACGATGGAATTCCGACGGTTTGGGGTCAAGATGCCCCGTCGTTCAGAAAACTTTTAAAGAAAAAAATGCCATAATACCTACCCCTATCGTACCGCGCGTCGTCTTTTCGCCTCTTCAAGAGAGATATTTTATATATGCTTCATCTCTATGCGGTATGATATACTATTGCAGCTCATCCTGTTGCCGTGGGGTAGACCGTGCAGCAGTCTGCACGATCTAGGATATGTTTCCTGGGTCGGAGATGTACTGTACATAACCTGCGCAATAGGTACCTCGTAACCGCCAACCTAGGATCTTGATGATCTGTTGACCGTGATCTGTCTGATGTGTGTGAAAAAGCTTTTAATTCTCCTGGCATGTGCATGCGATTTCACAGCTTTTCAAAACTCTCATGTTCTAGGAAGGGCGGGATTGACACGCCCGGGCACCGGGGTAGAATAATATGGACTGTTTACCTGGGCATCTGTTGTAGATTATCGCCAGGCGGGCGTAGCCACGGACGGGACCTTCTGCTCGTCGTGTACCTTAGACCATCATGGAGCACAAGATTTGGTTGGCGCCTGTCTTGTGGCCGTGATATAGATTACTGCGAGGAGTTAATGAGAGCAAAACAACAAGTACAACAACAACGATAACACCAACAACAATATCGAAAACAACAGGTCTGATACAGGGCGTGCCCTTTATCCCGAGAACCCTAATAATAGGAGCAGCTGCAAAGGTGGCTAAGGTCTGCTACCGCTTTACGATGTCGCAGGTCTCCTGGTGTTTTTCGTAAAAATTCAAAATTCCAGGTCGCTGCAATAGGTTTCCGGTTCATCAAGGTTAGAAGGCAAGACCGTACGTACCCCTTTCAGCAGACTGCTAGAGCTATCGACCTTCTAGCCCCCACCCCCTCCATAACTTCGCCCACTAAACGTTTACGGAGGGGAGGCTATTCACGCGTCGGACCTAATCTGTAGAATTTTCAGGGCAGATAGGTTCCTGTTCTGTATGCATGATCTAGCTCATTTTTTTTCCGGGTGGGAGCCGTAATACTCTGCATGATCTGTAGCACATGTTTCCTGGGCTTGATCTGTACTATGCGGATCCTGCGCCACGTTCTCCTAACGGCAAGCTAGGATCTAAGCGACCTACTGGTGAATCGTGTTCTGGTCATGGTGTTAACTTGTTCGAATTAGAGTTCGACTATCCCTCGCACCAGTAAAAAATAAGTCTAGACCATGCTCTAAAACGTTGGTTTTACTTTTTTTCCCTAAACAATTGAAGAAATATATCATCACCTCAGTTAAAACGTGTTTGAAATAAACCAATCAAAATGAAGCATAAAGCGGTGTGAAATCAATGATTTCGATACTTCGGTCGGAACTCAATCATCCCTGGAAGTGGCGTGTGATACTTCGGTCGCGCGTGGTATCATACAAGGGTGTCCATGACCTCAGCTTTCTTACAAAAATCGTTCCGCTCTTGGGGACGGATGAAATTCCCCATCTTTATATGTAGACTCACCGGACAGATCAAATCCCCGTTTCATTTTCTAGACCGGAAGAATCATTCCTGGTGTGTGTTTATCTCCAAGATCAACTGTAGCTCACGTCGCGTGGGATCGGTACGGCACCGCTCTTCCGCTTGCACGCGTTTACCGAATGGGATATGTATGGTACGGCTCCTGCACAACATCTGATGGCCTCAGCCGTAGAATTTGCTCAAGGTATTCTCTATTTATATCGTGTTCTGCCCAGTGTGTGAAGTATTTGGTTGTCACTAAATGCTGCAAGGGTCATTCCTTGTGAACGAAAAAAAGGCAAGATTCGTAATATTTGGAAAATATGCGTGTTATATCACGTTCTCCAAAACTTGAGCACTTTTTTTTTTTTTGTTTTTCTTTTCTTTTCATAACAATACTCCAATATTTTCCATGTCACGATTCAACAGTACATATAAGTATGATGATTCGCAACAAAAAACGTTGCGTTTTATTTTGTCACGATTCGTGACTCGTTTGTTTATTTTGAATATTTGGGTCGTTGGGTATGAGCCTTACTGCCCGCGTTTTATCTTCTGCACAGGTCGGCCGCTATCTTCCCGCACACATCGCCTGGAGGACGGATCAAGAAGCCTTCCGCGAAGGCCGCGGAAGCGGCCGCCCGAAAGCAACCCTCCGCCAGCAGCGGCACTAGCCCTGCCGCTGTCGTCGGTAAAGCAACTGGCGCAGTCGGTAAGGCAACTGGCGCAGCCGGGAAGGGAACTAGCGCAGCCGGTAAGGCAACTGGCGCAGCCGGGAAGGCAACTAGCGCAGCCGGTAAAGCAACGGGTGCAGCCGTTAAGGCAACTGGCGCAGCCGTTAAGGCCACTGGAGCGGTCGGTATGGCAACTGGCGCAGTCGGTAAGGCACCTGGCGAAGCCGGGAAGGAAACTAGCGCAGCCGTCAAGGCAACTGGCGCAGCCAGTAAGGCAACTGGCGCAGCCGTCAAGGCAACTGCCGCAGCCGGGAAGGCAACTGCCGCAGCCGTTAAGGCCACTGGAGCGGTCGGTATGGCAACTGGCGCAGTCGGTAAGGCACCTGGCGAAGCCGGGAAGGAAACTAGCGCAGCCGTCAAGGCAACTGGCGCAGCCAGTAAGGCAACTGGCGCAGCCGTCAAGGCAACTGCCGCAGCCGGGAAGGCAACTGCCGCAGCCGTTAAGGCCACTGGAGCGGTAGGTATGGCAACTGGCGCAGTCGGTAAGGCAACTGGCGCGGCCGTTAAGGCACCTGGCGCAGCCGGCAAGGCACCTGGCGCAGCCGGTAAGGCAAGTGAGGCGGTTGGTAAGGCAACTGGAGCGGTCGGTATGACATCTGCCGCGGCCGGTAAATCAGGCGGGGCGGTCGGCGAGGCAACTAGTGCGGCCGGTAAGGCAACTGGCGCGGTCGGTAAGATAACTGGGACGATTGCAAGGGCGGCCGGCGTTGGACCTAAAAGTGCCGCTGGTACTGATGGCAGAATCACTACTGCTGCTGCTGCTGCTGCTGCTGCTGCTGCTGCTACTGCTTGTGCTGCTGCCGCCGCCACCACCGCTGCGGCTGTTGTCGCCGGCAGAAAATCAGCTGCGATTGGTAAGGTGGTTGCGCCGCGGGGATCAGCGGCGAAAAACTCCGCTTCCGTCGGTGGCAGCACTACTGCTGCTCCTAGGGATGCTGCAGCTAACAAGCCAACTCAAGCAGCTGGCGGGGCTACTAGCACGGCGAAGAGCACTGCGTCCAAGGACGGTAGGGGCACCAGTTCTCCGGTCGGGATGCCGGTTGCGGGAGTTGCCAGAGCTGGTTTCCCGCCGAAAAACTTGGCCTCTGCCGACAACAGCAGTGCAACGACTACTGCTACCGCGGTGGACACAACCGCTACTGCTGCTGCTGCTCCTGCTGTTGCTCCTGCTGCTGCTGCTGCTGCTCCTGCTGCTTCTGCTGCTGCTGCTGCAGTCGGCATTCCAGTAAATCGGGCAATGGCTGTGGTTTGCCAAACGACGAACAAGTCTACTGCAACCGGTGGTGGTGGTCCGACGACTGCTGCGATCGCCAAGCAGGCTGAGGCAACTGCCAGGGTTGGTGTCGCAGTGACGAGCACTGTTTGCGCCCACGACAAGACCCCTGCTGCGGCCGTCAAGACGTCTGGTGCCATGCCCGGGGCCGGTACTTTGGCGAGCAGCACCGCTACCCCCCCCCCCCCCCAGCAGTCCTGCTGCGGCTGCTGCTGCTGTGGTCAACGGCAAGTCAACTAGAGCGGTCGCCGCGACTGCCACTAAGGCGAACAGCGATCCCTCCACCGCCGGCACTACCGATGCTACTGTTGCTGCGGTCTCGAGTCCAGCTAAGCCCGTTGCCGGGTTTGTTTCCGCGGCAGGCAGCGCCGCTTCCGCCCTTGGCCCGGCTACCCCATTCCGCTTGCCGGTCGAGGTGATTGCCGGGGTTGGCGGTAAGCCCAACAGCACCCCGCTTAAAAGCGGTGGTGCTACTAGCGCTGGAGTGCCACCACCGGCCACGGCTGTGCGTGCCACCGCTACCAAAGCTGCCTCCACCCCCACCCCTGCGAAGGGGTCGTCTGAAAAAGGCTCTGGCCGAAAGAAGAGCAAGAAACGCGATTTCTCCTCCCCCCCGGCGGGTCGCATCTTCAAAACTCCGAGGAGAGGACAGCCGGAGTCTCCCGGTCCCGCGCATTCGGTGGAGGAGTACCTCGCGAATACGCAGAAGGGGATTAAGGCGGTCGCATCCATAACGGAGGGAACGGGTGCGTTACGTGCTGTAGCTCGTGAGCTACTTATTTGTGTTTCGAATATTTTTTCCCCTCTGTCGTTGCAGTCATTTCGCTTGAATTGTACTTCGATACAGGGACCTGCGTGGTGATGAAGATTTTGGTTAGTTCTCGAATATGTGGTAGGGTACCCCCACCAACTCTTCGGTACACATAAGAGTCACCAAAATGTAGGAACTTCTCCGTTGTAACTCCCCGCTCTCGTCCCTTGCGTGGCCTTTCATCTTCTACGCGCAGTGTTTTGGATCAAGTTCAGCGACACGAAGGAGGCCTGGCTGGAGTGTGGCGTGGTGGCGAAGGTACATTTTTTTGTCGAGGAAACCTCAGATACTCGCTAAAAAGTCACTGACACAGACGAGCATTACGTAGAAGAACCGTGAGCCCCCCCGAGCCGGGGACTGGTGTTCTTATTGAACCGTCTGGCAGGCCGTAGCGTTTGGCGACTTGGCCCGGCTTCGACACATGGTGGATATTCCACTCTTAAGTCCTCATCACACGTTAGTTCCGAAGTTTTTTTTCGACGAAAAGGTTGATATTCCACATCAAGTCCGCATCGCACATTAATTTTGGAAAATATGTCGACAAAATGGTTGATATTCCACACTAAGCCCTCATCACACATTAATTTTGGAGAATATTCGACAAAACGGTTGACATTTCCTTATCACACATTAATGCGGGAGACTTTTTCGACAAATGGTTGACAGTTATTCCACGCTACTGCTGTAAGCCTTCATCACACATGTCCTATACAGCAGTGGGACATTTTTCCCCACATGCAGTCGGGTGAGGCGTGGCTGGGATTGGGGTTTACGAAGCCAATGGCCAAAAAAGAAAGACTTTTCATGACGATGACATTTATTTTGGCCTGTGAAATCAGAGGTGTCGGGTAGGCTCTTCTCAAACGAATGAGTTGCCTCAGAAGATTGAGTTCGAATGAAATTCCGTTTAGTAGGAGGAACGACTGTACGAAACGACTTTTGACGACTTTTAAACAGGTTCCCCCCCCCCCCCCCCCCCCCCCCCCCCCCCCGGAAAGCGAGAGATCCGGTCGCCTTGTCTCAAAAGATTGACTCCAAGTCAAGTATGTACATACTGTCAACTATTTTGTCAAGCTGGGCCAAGGTCTATCCTACCGTGGTGTTGGATATCGTGTCGATTATTTCGACATATCGATATGTCGAAATGACGCCTTCCATCCCCTGCCGCCCCCGTGTTTTTTCCTGCGGATACTAAACTAAAGCCTTGGTGTACCAGGGATCAATTATCGAAATCGTATCAACTTTTTTTCTGTTCATCGATATCGTGACGAGCTCCATTCTCTTTCGAGACCCAACACTGCGATAGTCTATACGGTTCTTACTAGGCGAGAAACCGAAAGATCGCTTGCCACGTGCGTCCTGTTTTTAAATTCTTCTTCGCTCTCAACCACTCCACGTGCGTCCTGTTTTTAAATTCTCCTTCGCTCTCATCCACTCTAGAAGCAAAAACAAGAAAAAACACCCGCATGTTGGTCCGTTTTCTCTTCTTGTTGCTATTTTCCGACCCACAGGTCTACCCGAAGAGCGCCGTCCCGTACGAAGTGGATTGGAGGCCATTCGACAGCAGCGGGTGCGAGCTCGCCGTGAACCCCAGGAGACGAATAGCTCTCACCCCTAGACTGTTTGTTGCCAGCTCCGCCACGCCCGAGCTGGCCGGGGAAGCGGATCCGCCTGCGGGCACTGCGGGGAGGGATGGCTTCGAACTGGCCCGCAAAAAGTTTAGGTTAACCGTGCCCCCGATCGGCAGCTGGAGCATTGTCGAGCCCAGTCAGCCTTGGGGACAGCTCGGCCCTTTTGCGTTCTAAACAAAAGAAAAAGAGGGTCTCCACGACCTGGGTTGACGTTTTTTGTTGCTGTTCTGAAAAGAGCGAAGAGGGGGTCCATGGGTGTCAGGTTTCGTGTTGCCGTTCCTAAATGAACAAGAAGGGAAAACTGTCTCAATTGTCACGCGCAGCTTTTGCTAAAGTTGAATGAGTTTCGACGGAGTCCTCGATGCCACGGCGCTGAGGTGTCGTTTTAGTTTTACAGACAAGAGGAGCAGGGGTCCACGGACGGACGTGTGTTGGGTTTTGTCTGCTGATTGTGCGGCGCTTTAAATGGTTATTTGGTGTCGTTTTTGTGGCGTTTGTGTTGTTCAACGTGGTTTTCGTGACGGTAGTGGCTCTCAGACGACGCCAGCAATTCCCAGCAAGAGCTCCGACGCGTGAGCCACACGAGTGCGGTGACTCGCGGCGGTTTGGAATATTTCGAGCATTGTCTTCGTAGCGGCAATGGTTCTCGGGGTCTAGAAGTGGCGTGTCTGACGTCGGGACGGCTGAATATGAGTCGAAGAGGAGTTGAGGAAACGCCTCCTTTTGCGATCTGCTTGACAGTCCTTCAAGAATTATTACGAGGGTGTGTTCAGTCGGGTATGCAGTGTATGGGTATCAACCCCGGGCACGACATGCCATCCGCTTGACACTCCTTCAAGAAGTATCACGAGGTTGTGTATAGTAGGGTTTGTTCCCGGGTACAGTCCGAATGTACCTGGGATATTTACCCCGGGTACCACATGCCACCCACTTGGCACTCCTTCAAGAAGTGTTTACGAGGGTGTGTTCAGTAGGGTTTGTACCTCGCGCACGCGTGCTAGGTAGGGGTAGCACTTCCCGGCTGAACTATTCCTGCTTATCGCGGCTCCGCAAAGATGGAAGTACTCAGATAGAGCCGTTGATATTCCGTTCATTTATGTTTTTGATTGTAATTGTTTGTCAAGTTGCACTCAGTTTGTTCTCAGCAGGGTCGATTTTTTGGTGAGGTGTAGAGCCCTCAAGAAAGGAGCCCTCGGAAAACTTTTGTGCACCCCTATGATTGTAGCATGCATCGCCGGGTAGTCTTGGTGTACCTGGGTATCTACCCCAGGTACGACGTGCCATCCGCTTGGCACTCCTTCAAGAAGTATTTTACGAGGGTGTGTTTACGGTAGTAGGGTCTGTACCGGGTAGTCTGGATGTACCTGGGTATGTATCTACCTCGGGTACGGCATGCTATCCGCTTGCTGATACTCCTTCAAGACGTATTTGCAAACATGTTTGTATGTAGGATATGTACCGGTTAGTTTGGGTGTACCTGGGTGTCTACCCCGGGTACGACATGCCATCCGCTTGCTGGCACTCCTTCGGGATGTACTTGCGACGGCGTTTGTATGTAGGGTATGTACCGGGTAGTATGGATGTACCTGGGTGTCCACCCCGAGCGTGACCAACACAAGTGTGTTCGGTACGCGGTTGCCCCGGGGTAGATACCTTTTCAATCACCCCCTTGTCGAAACAGTCTTCTGTTTTTCGTACCGGTAAACTACTACTATTGTTGTAACAGTGCATTTTATTTGCAGCTGTTCGCGCGGCAGTGATTGCCTGAATGCTGAATTTAAGAGTGCACGAGCTTCGGACCACCACTACTACAACTACCACGTGCTGGCTGTGCGTCAGTAGCAGGGCTAACTGCGGCGTGGGCAAGTAAAACCCAACCACCTTTACTGAGGGAGGAAACAGGTAGGGCTGCTCACGGGTCTCGGGTCAGACCTCGCGGGTCAGGTGAGTCGGGTCGGCTAATGATGACCGGACCCGATCCGTGAGAATTTAAAAACCTCCCAACCCGACCCTACCCGATCCAACCCGACCCGTGTTGAACACTCCCTGACCCGACTCGCGGGCTGGGATCATGGCCCTTGAAGAGCCCTGGAAACAAGGAGTGTGTACCCATACCTGGCATTCTGGTACCTGGTATTTATTCCTGGTATATGGAAGAGCCGCCTTGCTGGGAGTGCATACTGCTACCTTGCACCTGGCATGAGTCAGGGAGTGTATGCGCATGCCTGGTGCCTAGTATATACTGGTATGTATGAGGCCACTTGATCGGAGTGCGTCCTGATTCCTGGTACACAGAAGTGCAGGACAGCCTGATAAGAAGCAGGAGAGCTAGTCCAGGCTGGACTTCTTATTTGATAATGAAGGAGCGCGTTCTACGCTGAACTCAGTGTAGCGACTCCCGAGTTTCCTAGTTTCCTCCAGTCTCGGCCTGACTTTCTTGGGAGGTGTCCTGTGCATGGATGAGGCCACCTATTTCGGGAAGTTTTTTTTCGCAACTACTGCTACCTGTTATGTTGGCACAAGAAGAGGCAAAACACACGGGGTCGTGCCGCAGGGGCTAGGCTCTCCACTATCCGAAGCGTGAACAGGGGCGACATCAGAGGGCAGTCACGAAAGCAGGGGGGGGTGAGGGATGAGCTCATGTCATTCATGTATGGCCGTAGTATAGTCGTAGACCCTCGCATCCCTACAATGAAGGGACGGGGGCACGTCGGCGAGTTTTCGCTGATCATGCTGACATTGCTTGCACCAAGCGCGATCGAAGCGCCATGAGGTGTTGGGCAAGTCGCAAGGAGGGTGGGCTATATCCTGCTTAAAAAGAGGCTCGTTTTCTGGCATGTGGGTGACAGCCTCGAATGACTTGATTTGTTTCTTGTGTGGCCACTTCCAGAGACAGCAATGGGCATGATATTGTAACTGCCTCGTGGGTGCCATACCATACAAAGTGCACACTTTGTGGTACGATACTTTCCCTTCTGCGGAGGCAGGAGGTTGGGCGAAGATACCCTAGCCTTGAATGATTATCTCACTGTAGTGTTCTTTGTTGATAACGGGTATATATGGAGAGAGGGGGGGAGTTTTTATGCTGGCAGTGTTCCGTGACAGGTACGCTTTATGCGGAAATGAGCTGTGCGCTACCTTTATGATAGCGTGGAGGCATGTATCTGTCGTGGAATGAATCTCCGAGACAGTTTTCTCCGGACCGAGTGGCGGGGCACACACACGATAAACGGAAGCGATGGCAACTTGAATTATTTCCTCCATCGGGGGCACACACAACAACGATACCCAGAAAAAAAATCTGGCTCTCGATCTCTTCGCGAGGAGAGCGATCTCTCCATAATATAGACGCATCCCTCGCCGGCGCTTGCGCTCTTTCTCCCCCCCCTCTCCGAAACCTCAGCTTCGAAGTTCGTCCCTAGGGTAGAACACCATGTTGCGTGTTTCAGTGCGGTGGTTAGGTATCTATCGTACGGCGAAGCGCGAAAAAGGGGGTGCTTAGGTGTACCTGGTAGATGGTATCACTGACTCTCTACAGCAGTGTTTTTTTTTTCACGTACTGCAACGAAGCCTGTTTTATTTATATACATAAATATGTATTACATAAAAACGCCTCCTCAGCTGTAAGATCAAGGATTTTTCGTCGAAGTTTCGATGCAAGCTGGGGTGCTGGCGTGTGATTTTCCGTGCTGTCATATGGGTTTCATATGACCTCGCATGTTTGACATACGGTACAGCACGAAGAGAGGGGTGGACAGACCTTGATAGTAGATCTTTATGGGGGTTTTGTGTTGGACGCTTGAAGCCGACCCTGACCCGAACCCTATGCCAGTGGTCAGTGCTGGGATGTTGTGCTTGTTGAGACTCTAGGTTGGCTCGGGATGACTCGAGATGCTGTGGCTGGGAAAGACTCAAAAGTTTATTAAGCCGCGTAAAACATACCCCTAGCCAATTAGAGTGCCTAATTAGCTACCTCAGGAAGATCTACTATCATGCTTTGTCCACTACTGGCGCGAAGATGCTATTTTTGCAAGAAACCGGTCTGTCTGGACGCGTCATGGCGTTTGTATATTCATGCCTGTGTGTACAAGTATTTATATTGGTTTTCGTGTAGCGGGCGGTCAGTCAACGGGCCAACCCGCGGTCTCCTAAGCCTATTCTTATCGTCACATGCTAGGTTTAGTGTAGGGGGCGGTCAATCGAGGGGTCAAACCGCAACCCCGTACGTAGCCTATATTGACCTTCACATACATACCAGTTATTGTGCAGAGACGTCAGTCAAGTGACCAAGCCGCGGTCTCCGGTCCCCATATCGTATGTGTAGGAGCACGTGACCATGGCCTAATGGGCCCACTGGATAGTAGGTCCATGGGATAGATCATGGGGCGCTTTACACCATATATAGATCATAGGTCGGTATAAATAGATCAGAAAAGCAAGGAGGATGCTCAAGGGAGCAACGGTGGTGTGGCAAGCGTTGTCTTGCGAGCCGAGGCCGCGGTCTTTGCCGTGCATTGCTCCCTCCCATTTCTTGTCGGTTTGTACATATCATGTGAGATCAGTCTACCAATCACCTGAGTATTGTTAGGTAGTGATTGTGTTAATTTGATTGGTGGATTGGTTGAGCCTCTTTTAGAAATTCGTGCCAGGTATGCACCAATTGTATTATTTGTTTAAACCCTGCCTGGCTAATATCACCCAGGGAAGCCACCGACGTTAAAGCTCTGTATAACCTTCATGAGATCATATACAACCCATAACACGCGCGATCGGCCTACTACAATACCAGGTTCAGAACACGCAGCTTGAAAAGAGGGAATTCGACGACATTCTCGACCTGGCGTGAAGGTACAGCTGCGGGAAGTAGGAATAGGGGCGTTTTCAACGACATCTATCTGTACGATTTAGCAAGTAAAAGTGTTTGTGCCAAATTGGCAAAAGTTCATGGAAATTTACAAGTCTATGGAATTTGGACTTGCTAAAATAGCAAAGTTGTTGCTAACCTTCCATTGTCAATATCTCCGTAGTCCTTCGTTGGCGAGTTTATGGGATTTATTATGTGCCGTTTGCCAGTTGAACTTGCCACGTAGTTCGAGACTTGCAAGAGAAAACATTTTTACAAGTGTTTTACGTGTCGTTAAAAACGGCCATTAATAGTACATAGCCTACTACCAGGAATAAAATGCGTGTATGAGTGTGCCAGGTATACGATGGATAGAGAAACCTAATTTTAAAAAATTGCACAGGATGGGATGCGCATACGACGGACAGTCGCCTTGCAGAAGAAGACGCGCTGGTTTGTTGGCGACATAAGAGAATCGACGCCAATATATATACTTCATATTACACCAGTAATACTGTGGTCGACGCCGAAATGAAATATGTCGTTGTTGTTGCTGCTGTTTTTTACTGTTATGTAGACCCACACCGATGGTGTGGGGACGGAGTTTAGAAGCGGCTTAGGACAAAGAAAATAGAATGTAAAGAGCACATGTTGAGATGGAAGAGGAAGCAAGGATAACAATAGAGTATTGTAGATAAAGCATAGCGAGAAGTAGGCATAAAAGGTAGCTAGACCTCAGCATAGGTTTCTTTTATTTGGGTCTCGTTTTTTTCTTTCAGGAATGTTTTTAGTGATCAGCGTTGAGGTTCATGCTGCACGTTGTCGGATGGCACACATAATAATAATTACAGTAAGTCGACCCTTTGTTTTTGCCACTGCGCTCCTCTCTTCTGGGGACGAAACGCTTGGAATCGTTGTTGCGGGGTTGAAGAATTTCACAATTTGTGACAGAATGCCTCCGTATATTTCTTATTAGACAATTTTTCACAAACTCATATTCAAAAATTGGAAATGGTAATATCAGCTCTCCGTTAATAAAGCTGCCATCGCATGAGCGTTCCCCGCGGCCGACGCTACCGCAGCGGCAACAATAACTAACTGCCGCACCTCCACCGGTCCCCACGTTGTTCGATCCCTATTCCCGTGCCACGCCGCCATCAATTGGATGCTTTTTTTTCCCGCGCTTCGGCAGCAGCTGCTGCTGCTTCGTGCGCGCTCGCGTGGTGACTCATTGTTGCCTCCCTTCTTCTTCTTCTCTTATGGTACTGCTTTGAAAGAGGCTGAAAGCCCGGAAATTACCTGGGTTCGGGCACTGGGATCGTGTTTGTAGCACTTGGGAGGTGTATCTTAGATGGAAAACCGGGGGTTTTCCCAGCGAGGCACGAGCTTGGCTCCCAGTCTCCGCGTGCACGAAATAAATATTGCTGCTCTTCTATCAGGCAGTCAGAGACGGATTTGTTGACGTTCATCACAAGCGGATTATTGCGCGATCCGTCTGCCATGGAGGCGACTGGGAAGCGTCCAGCCCTGGCCGCGACCATAATTGGTGGGCCAGGGCCCCGACGGGGCGGATGACCGCATACCCGTCGAATAAGTAGGCAAGGAAAAAAAAAAATCACCGTTGATGGCAGGTTTTGTGTTATTCGCGATGTCTCAAAAGCCAACCCCATGGCGCCCAAAGTACCGAATGGCCTCGATGCCGGAGCCAAAACTCCCGGATACAGAGTGGACATCAAGCTAGGGTACTGCTCGTTGATAGACATCCGAACCCCTTCCAACACAACCTCCACCCCCGGTGCCAAAACACGCTCAGTCCCCGTCGCTGCCGACACCACCCCTCGAAATGAACGACTAAAATCACTAAAGGGGGTTCCACTAGGCACGCCGAAATTGTTCAACTTGGTGCAGCTGGCCTCCGAGTCGGTGCGGTCGAAGTGGTTGTTCAGCAACCTCAGGAAGAGCGTGAACGCCTCCGGTCCCGTGGCTCCACCTGCGAGGGCGCGTGACACCTGCCCAAAATATTAATCCATCAAGGTAGCGAAGGGGGCGGACGTGGGCGTGTCAGGCGTGATGGCGCGCGCGAAGGATTTCATTATGAGGTACTCCCAACCGGGGATCCAATTGATGTGGCTAAGGCCTTCATGGCTGCCATCGTTGTACATCATGAGAATATCAGACGCGGAGGCCTTGACCGAACAAGTAAGTTGTTGCGCGGTTTGGATCTTCCTTCTGATATGCCCGGCGCTGATGCTCGCCGGCGCGTATCACTTCAACGCTGTACGCTCTGTGCTAACCGTGGCGACATGCTGAAGTATTTGCCGGCGGGGTTGTAGTAATACGTGCTCAATTGTCCCCTTCGTACCACGTCACTCAGGACGACGTTTCGACCCCTCTTCAACGACTCGAAGTGGAAATATTACCGGACATCAATCGGTTAGAGGTCGAGGTGGTGTCATCGCGGTGATGTACGAGACGCACTGAACAGAACTATCCCGTTCATCCTGGGAACGGGAAATGGACCTTCATCTTTCTCGCCGCGAAATTGCGCTACTGCTGCCTTGCTGTTCAGAGGTGTGGGAGTGGGTTTTGAGAAGCCGCATGTTCGACCCATGTTCTAGCTTGTGGAATCGGTGTTTCTACGAATTCCTCATAATTCCGCATTTACGGTTCATCAGAGTGGGCTAGTGTTATGGTACTGATTTGAATGAGGCTGCAAGCCCGGTAATTACCTGGGTTCAGGCACTGGGATCGTATTTGTAGTACTTGGGAGGCGTATCTTAGGCGGAAAACCGGGGGGTTCCTAGCGAGGCACAAGCTTGGCTGCCAGTCTCCGCTTGCACGAAAGGAATAAACCTGCTCTTCCTCTATATCTAAGCAAACAACACACGTGAGTACTAACGAGTACCGGCTTAATAGGCAAACCTGTCCAGGGATAAAGGTGTCCGGACCTCTGATCTTAACACTTTCTTATTCCGACTCGCCGATCTCCTACCAGCCCTAGCTTGTCCACGCCCACGAGTAGAGTACTACCGCTGTAGATGATATGTTTCCTTGCTAATAACATATCAACCCTTCCAAGCCTGTATTCCCAGTTCAACCAACTGCGCCAGCCAGTCGTCAATTATTTGACCCTATTGCCCACATCCCCTCTGTTCAAACATCCCAACGATCCAACACCTCTCCACATACCCCAGATTTCCTCCGTTCAATCTTCCACATGGGTCATACCTAGGATAAATGTACGTACGTACGAGTAGGAGACAGTTGTAGACACATACAAACATACTACCCAAATGGCTTGGTGTTTTTGTTAAAAAATAACGTTTTTATTTTATTATGTTGTCATGAAGAGGAACCGCAACAGAGAAACCACAACAGTGACCACAACAGTAGACCTAGCCTCTATGCCTATCAATCGGCAGCGAGTAGTACCGTGCTCTACTCGTGCTCACCTATCATCACGAGAAGCTAGGAGGGGGCGCGGGACGAGTGTGGTCGTTCTTCTCTTGTCTCTGCCTCTGAACAAATTTAGCCATTTAGTTTCCGTCGGTAAAGCCCATGCCAATAAATAACTATTTCCGTCGGTTGTGAACAAAACAGACATTTACGTGAACTTAGAGATACTACGTACGCTTTGCATCTTATTATTTTATTTTCTTGTCCGGGAGCAGGGTATCCCACATCCCACATTATATTTTTCTATTCATGTGTCTTCCGCATACCAGTGTCTAGCTACCTGGTAAGCAATTTCCCCATAATGAGCATCACGAGTGATGGTTTATTATTACGAGAGGTATGGGCATCGATCAGTTGGTGGTTTTGTTGGTGATGAAGTTGTTTGATGTTTTTGGTTGTTTTGGTACTGCAAGCTTCATAGCTCGTGGCAGTTTTTGGAGCGCCCTTTGGCGGATCGTCAATAAATAAGCCAACGTCTCTGGTACCAGTATCCACCCGTTCGTCCAATACGTACAGCAATAATAAGACTTGGTACGTATTATAAGCCGAAAACCCCCTCTCTGCATCAGAGCAACGACGACAGGTGTGTGTTCCCGCACACCACCAATATCGTTCCTCTCGAAACTACGTACAGAACAGGAGCAGTACAGCAGTAGTATGTACACTTCATTGTAGCTTGTACTCATACTGTACTTCCTGCTATGTAGCTCATACTGGTATCAAATACCAGGTACTACGTACGTATTACGTGGCGCGGGAACGCGTACGCAGACGCAGGCGTAGCCAACCCGTCAGGAGTGCGTACTATTTCATAGGTACAGACTGCAGACTGCAGGCCCGCAGACACGCAGGCACACAGCAGTCTTTTGTCTCGCGGTATTTTCATGAGTTCGACCTGCTGTTTGATTGGCGGAAGTCCACAGTCTCCACAGAAGGTAGAAATGGCAGTTACTTTTTTTCTGGCCCTCCATTCACTTTCAATTTTCAGTCCTTTGTGATGGGATAACTTCGAATGTGATTTTTCATGCCCCTGATAGAACCTGGTATGTATGATCCCGCACTCGGTCGTCTTTGGTTTCGATGCGGATACTGCCTATGCCTCGATTACGGCTGGTGCTCGCAGCCGCGGTGACTGCTGCTGCTGCTTCTGTGGGGCGTGTGCGCGCTTATGATGTGCCCCTTAACACACACAAGATCGACTTCTGGGACACAAACCAGGTGGATGTATGTTGTGTAATAATAGTGATCTTTTTTGGGATCAAGCAAAAAGCGACCTTGACTACGTTAGGTCACGAATTAGTCAGCCGTCTATAATGCTGCGTTAACAGTGTGAACGCCGAATAACATGAGCAGTACAAAATGCTGCGTGCGTGTACGTAGCACATATTCATTGGATCGTAGTTCGAACAGCGAACTACAGCACTGTGATGCAGTCATCGCCTATACAACCCAGCAGCCCACGCTGTTTCGTGGGTGGTCGATGCTCTGCAGCCCTTCACATTTCCACTCATTTTATTTTCCCTCCGAAGTCCCAGGCGCGCATGTACGTACTTAGACGTATACGGTACGATGTGTTCAGTTTATCTCACAGCAAACTTCTGAATTTGGGAAACACGCTCCTTGGCTAGTGTCCTCGCATGCATGTGTGGGGAACGGGCATGTCCGGTAACACGAGTAGTGTTTTGACAGGCTACCCACCCGAGGGTTCTACAGCATACTTCGCTGATGATCACCGGGGATAGAGCAATATTTTCCGATTTAAATGCGGAGTATGCGGCGCATTTTGTTTTTTTTTCCCATCTCCTCCAACTATTGCCAGGTATATGTTTAACACTACTTTCTCCAGCTTCCCTCCCTTTCGTAACACAGACCTGTGGTCACACACGTAGTGGTCACATAGCAGACACCCTTTCTTTCCCCCCACTGCAATGGATGCCTTCGTTTTTATCGCGCAGGGAGTTCAGCCTTTCAATCCTGTGTCGAGTTAGGCACACACGGCTAGATACGTACCTGGTACGCGTTTTCTGCCTCAATTTTAGCACAAGTAATCCCTCGGGGCGCCTCGAGCTCGCGAAGTCGACTTTCTTGTTAGCTTTAGTGACTGCAAGGTTTTAACTATATAATAGGCCACAGGGGACGTCGGCGTATGATCGTTCTTCTTCTTCTACAAGAACTTTTGAATGATGTATGTGCTGCAGTGCAGCCGGTCATCCTCAACGGTGTTTTTAGGCTGAAAAACTACAGTCACTTACAGTACAGAAAAAAAGTAGATACCAGGTACAGCAGCGTAGTAAGTAGTTGTGTACAATACCAGGTACAACAGCAGTATATTAATGATGACACATATTACAGCAGTAAAACAGGATATTTTCGGACTTCAGGATGAAAGATTACTTCAGGGAAAAAAATGGAAAATTGTGAAAAAATACCAAGGAAGCCAACTTTTTTTTTTTCGTTTCTGGGGTGGGTAGATATCACCACAAGGCACCACCTCACGATTTTTGGGGGTCCTAGGACCCAGCGTCGCCGCTCACTGTCGCAAACGGGTTTTCACCTATTTCCGCCGTTCTCGGTGCGGGTAAGAATTCGATTTTTTCGTTTTTGCGGTGGTGAGAGGCGATGCGAGATCGTATGACACCAAAAAGTCGCGAGGTGGTGCTTTGTGGTGACTTCTACCCACCCTAGAGGAAGGAAGACAAAAAAAATGTTTCCTTGGTATCTTTTCATCGGTTTCTATATTTTTTTACGTTTCATCCTGAAGTAATCTTTCATCCTTAAGTCCGAAAATATC